>APFE030016469.1:0-11294 GCA_000404065.3 Pinus taeda | reverse complement strand
GTAATAAAAATAAAAATAGTAATAACCAAAATAACAAATAATAGTAAAAATAAAAAAATAGTAATAACCATAACAAAAGAAGGAAAATTATCAAAAAAATTAGCATGCCGACACATGGAGGGTGGGCATGTGGCATGCAGACACATGGAGTGTGTGCATGTGGTTTCCCTTCCAATGTTTTGTTCTATTTAATGAATGATGAAGAGGATGGAAGGGGTTCGATCATTCTGAGGTTCTATCTTCATTCTCTTGGGAGAATTCTAAGGCTTAGGAATACTGGCAGTAGTCGTTGATTGAGGGCTCGGGGGTGGCCAGTTGTAGCAGAATCCTGCACAATTGAGCCTACGGTTGGGAGGAGAGTCGTCCCCAAATCTTGTGGTCACTTTGCAGCCGGAAAGTACAGGTATAATTTCATTGAAAGAATTACTTTCCTTTTGACATTAATTTTAGTTTTACTTGTGCTGTTACAGAGTTGTGAGTCTGTGTGGAATGAAGGATGTGGTAAAGGGGGGTATGTGCTAGAGAACGAGGGTGCAAAGGGAACTTTATTCCCTAGGCATGAAATTATTTTAAATTTAAACATAAAATTAGTGTCTAATATTAAATGAATTTTCTTTTTAATGTGTGTAAGAAAGGAGTGTTTATCGGACAATGGGTGTGCGAAGCAAGGAGAAAAATAGGTACCCAACTGTAGGCTCTGTATTGACTATCAGGTGCAGAACAAGATCACTGTCCGGAATAGGTACCCAATCCCACGAATTGATAACCTTTTGGACTAGCTCAAGGGGTGCAAATATTTCAACAAGATTGACTTGAAAGCAAGTTATCACCAGGTGCCTATCAAACCATCCGATTTGTGGAAAATTACCTTCAAATCCAAGGAGGGCCTTTTTGAATGGTTGGTCATACCGTTCGTATTGATGAATGCCCCTGCAACCTTCATGAGACTGATGGACAACATCTTTCTGCCCTTCACCAATGCATTCATGGTGGTGCATTTAGATGACATATTGATCTTCAATTAGAGTTGGGAAGAGCACCTCCACCATATTCGACAGGTCCTTCAAACCCTTCGACAACACAAGCTGTGTGCTAACTTGGAGAAATGTACCTTTGGCTTGACTCAGGTTCAATATATAGGGTACATAATTGATGGGAAGGGTGTACATGTGGAGCCATCAAAGATACAAGTCATTCGGGATTGGCTATGCCCAACTGCTCTAACAGAACTCTATAATTTTTTAGGTCTTGCCAATTTCTACTATAGGTTCATATTCAGGTTCTTTCATATCACTTGGTCTTTAAGTCAAATCACCAGGGGAAGAGCGAAAGAAAATTTATTTTCATCTAAAACCCAACAACAAGACTTCTCCGAGTTGAAGGATCGCCTTTATTCTGGATTAGTGCTCACATTACCAGACCTGCACTAGCCATTTGAGATGAGATTGAGACAAATGCCTTCGACTATGCTATTGGTGTAGTTCTTACTCAACATGGGCATCCAATGGTTTACCACAATGAGACACTTTTAAACATAGTCCGAAAGTACCCACTTACAACAAAGAAATGTATTCCATTGTGGAGGCCTCTACGGTTCATGCATACACAAGAGAAGCTACAAAATGATGCCATTAGAAATGGTCCATCTATCTGCAACAATTCATTTGAACATTAAGTATAGAAAGGGAAACACCAATAATGTCGTTGATTGCCTTAGCCGACCACTGGTCATGGTGCTAGTCACTATGCTCAACTCTTGTGGGCACGAGACATCGGGGTGGCCGCATCTTTACAAGAGCATTCTAGAATTTGACAGCATATACCATACACTCATGGAAGGGAAGAAAGTTCCAAAATTTCACCTTTAGGATGCACTATTATGTGACTTGGGACACATATATATTCCTTAAAGTTGGTGTGCGAAGATGATTTGGGAGGTGCACTACAGTTGGGTTGTTGGACATTTCGGAGTAGAGAAAACAATGGCAATATTGCATAAGTATTTTCAAAAACTTCATCAGGATGTTGGGAAGTATATTAGATCCTACACTACCTGTGCCATTGCCAAACCAACCATCAAGAAGCAAGGCCTATATAATCCTCTACCTACTCCTAGTCGGCCTTTGGAATCTGTCTCCATGGATTATATGTCGGGCCTTCCTTCTACTAAGCATGACAATGATTGTGTTTTCATGGTCATCAACAGATTCTCTAGTATGGCCATCATGACGACCTACGAGAAGAGTATCACAACACAGGCTGCTGCTAAGCTCTTCTTTGAGTGAGTGTGGGTACACTTTGGGATCCCATAATCCATTATCTCATATCGGTATAGTAGATTGTTAAGTGCATTTTGGTCGATGTCGGGTACACAACTCACTAAGTCCATGGCTTTCGACCCTTAAACTAGTGGTCAAATAGAGGTTGTCAAGAGGATAATCATACACATTTTACGCATGTACAACTCGAAGAATCCACGCGCATGGGATGAAATTCTCCCCTATGTCCAACAAAACTACAATAGAGCTCTCCATAGCTCAACAGGCCACAAGCCCTTTCAGGTAGGTTTTGGGATTTCAACCATTATACCCCATTGATGTGACCATACCATTTGAAGCCACTCAGGAAGATTTGGCTCACGTGCAGTCCGAAGCTGAAAGGGATAACAAGTTCATTAAGCGCATTCAACACATTCGCCAACAACTCCATCATAAATGCGATAGATGCAATGTTAAGTATAATCAACACCATGATCAGCATTGAGTGTTGCACAAGTTCTAGGTGGGTGACAAAGTTTGGCTACATTTGCAGAAGGAGAGCCTTGCCCGACCCCATAACAAGATTTTACTGCTCCGATATGGGCCATACACCATCACCAAGGCCATCAGGGACAATTCTTCTGAGCTCAGCATCCCACCATTGCTTGGTCTACACCTAGTGTTCAATGTAGATCACCTTTACCCTTACTTTCCACCATTGTTAGACACATCTAACATTGCAGAACAACTCACACCAACAAAGCTCAACCTGGACTTCATGGAACCGCAACTAATCATATCATGGACACAATGATCAAGAATACTCGACAATAGAGGATATAACTATATCGGGTTGTCAAAGTAGGCAACTCCTTCACCAAGGCAAATGGCTCACAAGGGACAAAGTTCTGTAGAAGTTTCCTCATCTCATGGAGGAACTCAATGCAATGGGGACTATTGCTTCCTAAGGGGGGGAACTGATTTAGGTGGATATTGGTGGCCACTCGCCTATTCCCCTTGGACCTTCAACATTGTTTCTTTCATTTTTTTAGTTTCCTCAATTGTAGCACATTTTACTATTTTTGGCAGTTTTTTGAGTCCTGAACTTTTGGCGTCGTTTCGAGGCCCTAAACGAGATTGTTTTGGAAAAATTTCTTTAGTGATTGCTAAAGCAATCACATTATCATCTGTAGTTCTCAAAGAGATTAACTACCAAAATAACAACCTTTCAGGGTTCGAAGGTTAATGCCATTGAAGTGATAGTGTAGACTAGATTATAATCAAATGTAGAAAAGATAATTTAATTCATAAAAGAGTTGTAACCATAGTAAAAAATTCATATTCGCATCTAGGATAGAGGCCACAATCTAAAGCTAAGGGAGTACAATATTAATAGATAATCTTAAATAATGCTAAGATTCCTTGCACCTTGAACAATTTTGAAAAACAACGGCTTGACACTCAACAACAAGAAGAGACTGTGGGATAAATTCAAGCCTCATTTCTGATGAAACCCTATCGAAATAGTAAGAAAATAAAGTAGGAATTTTAATAAAAGGTTCTCTAGAACACATACAATTTATAGCACAACATTATACTTGAGGAAAAAGGAAAAGGTTTATCCAACGAAAGTTGATGTTAAGAAAAATGTATGTTCATTTCAAAAGCCACTGACTGTAACCTTACAAATATGAAATTAAAAAAAATAAAAGTAAGTAACAATAACTTTGGAGGCCCCATATGGGGGTCTCTTAGTTGGGACATGAATGAACTTCGTAAGAATTTTTTTTATTAACCGTGTACCTTTAAATATTAAACAGATCGACAAAACTTTCAAGAGGGTATTGGACACTGACCATCATGGCTAGAACTTAATGCATGCTGAATCTGTAAACTCATAACTTATCTTGAGACCGTGATCAATCTGAAATCAAGAATTCTGTAGCACTGGAAAGACTTATATGGAATTCCTGTGAAATAACCCTAACCATGTAAGCTCTCTAAGCCCCTGCAATGCATTTGAGAATATCCTGTCAAGAAGAACATGGGAATGAGATGAAATTATCCAATGACAGTATTGGTAGCTACCTTCCATAGCATACCTTCCATAAACAAATAGAGAAAAGTGGAACGAGATTAGACTCCATTGAAATTATTCCTATAAAGTGGGGAAGCAACTGATAAAATGTCTTGGGTAATCGGTTACTTGAGTAGGGCTCTCTTTCCTTGTAATGTCTCCAACGTAAAACCTGAAAACAACATTTAGGATTACTCGGAGGTGAACATGAATTTTTCTTATAGAGAATAAAGATTGAATAAAGGGAATATATTTATCATGGTGGAAGCCATCCAATACTAGAACCTTGCAGGAGGTATCAAACTACAGTCATGGCCTATTTTGTTATAGGAATCCCAACATCATTGTTTTCCCTTACAAGAAAGGTAAGATATTAAGTCATCGACATAAGGGAAAATAAATTAGAACTCGAACATAAAGAAAAAAAACTAAAAACAAAAACCCAAGACACTGAAAACAAATCTCAGAGAACATGGGTTAGTTATTGTGGTCTGCGTCATAGGAGAGGCTAAACTAATAGTTGACTGTGTGTATTTTTCCATAGTAGTTGCAGAGAATAGATCAGTGAAGAGCGCAAGGGAAATGAGTTTATTATGGCACTGAGAGAGAGGGAGGTTACCATGTAACCACCTCCTCCACATAAAATCATCCAATGGAACCCTAAACGTTATGAATCATAGATCAAAACTCACCATTCCTGGGAGCATCAAATTGCTAGGTGGCAGGTGATTAGATCTGTTGTGAAAATTCATAAAAGTTTCTCATAATACCAAGGTCATGATTAAGATGAACACGAAAGATTTTTCAACATTATTTACCAAAGAAACTATATGATTATTGTCTTATAAGTATGTATATTCAAGAATAAGCATAGCCTTGGAGTCATCCACATAATAACTCAATTTAATAACTACGTTGCAATGTAAAACCTAGGGTGGTAAGTGTCACAATAACTTGGAGGCTTTTGTTCACACAAAGAATGAAAACAACAAAATAATAATAATAATTTAAATCTTTTCTTGCTTAGGGATGTTATGCCTATCTATTTTTAGTAGGTTGTAGTAGCCAGAGTATTCACAATATAGGTAAAGCTCATTAACTTTTATATTTGGCAGGAGATATGCATTTCCTAGGAGAGCGTTGAGTTTTGTTTATGCCCATATGTTATTATTGATTTATAGTCACCATAGTCTCTTTAATCTAAGAAAATTTGATCAACTTAAGTTGACAAAGGATATCCATTTCATATTAGAGCATTGAATGTTTTGCATGCTAAATATTCTATGGTAAATCATATATTAGTAAAGCTCATTAACTTTTATAGTTGGCAGGAGATATGCATTTCCCCGGAGAGCATTGAGTTTTGTTTATGCCTATATGTTATTATCGATTTATAGTCACCATAGTCTCCTTAATCCAAGAAAATTTGATCAACTTAAGTTGACAAAGGATATCCATCGCATATTAGAACATTGAATAAAACATTATCCAAAAATAAAACATTATCCAAATATATCAGTTATATAGAATATCGAAGTTAAACTCAATATAAGTTATATAACTTGTAAATACGGATCAAAATTATAAAGATATAAAAATATTATTTAATTATTGTGTAATTATTTCATATCAAGCCACCAAAAAATACACATTAGGAAATTGAACCTTTATAATTATAGAATCAATTCAAGTTTAAAATGCATTTATGTGAACTTAAATTTTTTAAAGGTTATCATATATTTAGTTTTTTTTAGAGATATCATATAATATAAATTGACGTTATGTGACAACATTTTATACAAATTTTGATTTTTGTACGGAGAGACACTCTATCGTCAAGTATAAGAGAGATTTGCATGATGTTAGGGAGTACATGTAAACATTTTTTAGATTCGTTTATTTTTTTTTAAATTATCATATATTTACTTAATTTTTAAACATGTAAACCAATATAAAGTTACCTCACAATACCTACTCACTCTAAGTTGTAAGGAGCCTTCCTACTCTTGTACAAGTAATAAAAATAATAATATAATATTATGAAAAATGCAAAATGTAACATCATGCAAACTATGCTGTGACTATGGAGATACAACCTTGTAAAAATAAATCAGCTATTAATATACACCTTGTAAGACATAATGTAGCAGATACAACATTAATAAGCTCAACGAATTTCACAAATTGTCAAAGAATGTGTCACAAATAGCATTGAAAGTTGTGTATACCACATGCTCTTTTGAAAGGTGTATGTTAATAACCTATCTATTTTTAGTAGCTTGTATTTCCCATAGTCTTTGCAATCTAGGTAAAGCTCACTGAATTTTACAGCTGGCAGATGATATGCATCTCCCATTATAGCATTGAATGTTGTATTTTCTAAATTCTCTTTTGCACATTGTATACTAATAATGTATCTATTCTTATGACGTTGTAGTCACCCTAGTCTTCTTAATCTAAAAATTCTCATCAACTTTTAGAGTTGGAAAAGGATATCCATTTTATATGCGGTGTAGTTCTCATTGAAACCATATAGATCTAGAAATAAAAATACAATTTCACATTTCTTACTAATTATAAAAATTAACAAATTCAGTGTAATATTATAAAAGAAATGATAACCATCCAAAAATGCATCAGTATCCAATATTAAATAGAGTAATCTTATATAAAAACTAAAAATTAAAATTCAAATCACTTATAATTTTACCAAAGTATTTAATATCATTGCTATTATATAATTTATATAAAATGAAAAGATTTAAAGAAAATTTAAATTTTAAAAATTTAATAGAAAGTAAAAAAGTCATTTAATACCTCACTTTAACTTCTACATATCTAAAAAAGAGTTGTATTTGAGTGTGATTTTTTGGAATTTCTAGCGGATTTCTTGCTAGACCTAATCAAAAAAATTGTGGTGAAATCTTGATTCGTGTTATATTGATTCAACGCCCTTAAAAGCCGAGATTCAACACTCTTAAAAAACCCTGGGGCACTTGATAGCATAGAGTTCACTAGCCAAACTTGTGATTTCAATGAATCTCTCACGGATCCTAGACAAATTAGATCAAAAAATAAACTGGAAAACTTTTCAAAACATTGCACTTTTCAAAATATTTTATTTTAATTTTATTTTATAACATTTTTTAAATTAAATATAAAAGAAAAAAGGTATGGGGAATATGTTTTAGTGATGTAAATGTGTGTAAACATTTACATGTGGGCTCTATTAAAACACTAATAAAAGGTTAAAAGGAATTGCCACTCTGAGTGTAGTATGTAGAGATGTTGTAATGTGTTGTAAACATTTGACTCACTCAAAATAAAATTGAAATATTGATAAAAATAAAATAAAATAATTAATAATGATAATACGGCTTGGCAAATTACATAAACTAAAAAGAAAAAAAAATAGAATATGAAATATAAAATATAAATTAAATTATAATTATAATTAATAAGAAATTTAACCTAGATCCATCTTAAGGATCTACTAAGTGATAAGAGGGTTCAAATCTCTTAAAATGCAAATCTATTTTAGAGTAAAAAAATATTTGATCCCTCTTGGTGCTTGGTAGATTAGGAGTTAAGATAGATCTACTCACATAACATTATCTCACAATATTTATTCACTAAGTTGCAGAGAAAATTCCAACTCTCGGTATAAGTAATATAAACAATAACAAAGAAAACTAATATTATAAAATCAAGTAGTCTTTAAGTGCCACTTTTTGGAAAGTTTTCCGGTATTCTAATTTGTCTAGAATCTTGTAGGGATTCATTGAATTAATAAGTTTGACAAGTGCACGCTTCACGATCAAAGTGCCCCAAGGGTTTTTTAGATGGATGAATCGATATAACTATGTATGCTATAGCCTTGTAAAAATATATAAGCTATTAATATAAAGCTTACAATATAGTAGGATATGCATGTCACATATATATACTAAATATTTTATCAACTCATCAACTTTTACAGGTGGTAAAGGATATGCATGCCACATCTATATACTAAATATTCTTTTTCAAAGTGCATATTGATAACCTATCTATTTTTATAAGTGTAGTAGGCATATTTTGAGCAATTTAGATAAAGTTGATTGACTTTTAGAATTGGCAAAGGAATTGCATGTGGCATAATATCATTAAATGTTATAAACGCTAAATGGTCTCCTAGAAGGTGTATCCTAGTAACTTATACATTTTTATGAGGATTTATTTTAAACCTAAATTGTTAAGAGGAATCAAATGTATAAAGAACATTGTAAAAATAGATAAGTTATTAGCATACACCTTGTAAGACATAATGTAGCAGATACAACATTTAACAAGGGAGGTTTGATGACAGCTAGTCCCTTCCATGAGTGGGGAAACGGAAACAATAGGCATGCACGTAGAGATTTCAGATTTGAACTTCTAATACTGGAGATTTCAGATTGCAGCCTGTGCATTTGGGGTACCATATTTCAAGGAAAAAAAACCTGATTTGGGTAGCAATGTTGGTATTTTCACCTTCTAGTAAGCATTCCACTCATAATGAAATGTAGGCTCACATCTACCTGAATTTTAGTATTGTGATGTAATCATGGTCAATAAGAGTTTAAGGGTTGTATTTGGAGAAGACTGCTATACTAATCCTTGAGTGTACTATAATTGCATATATCGATCCTTTAGTGTACTGTAATTTCATGTAATAAGTCATGCGATGAAGAGCTAAAGAGCTGTGTAATTTCATATATTGCTCCTTCAATGTACTGTAATTTCATGTAATAAGTCATGTGATGAGGAGCTAAAGAGCTACTTGAAAAGATATAACTTTTCTCTACTAAAGGGAAAACCTATTGTCTACTCGACCATCCATCCAACCATGTCATCGGGAGATGCATTTTGTTTACAGATGCAGAACAATGCATTTTTTTTACAGATGCCGAACATGTATCAATGTCACAAAGATATATTTTGTTGAAGGATGTAGAACATGTATTAATGTCACGCTCACGAGAATATATTGGCATGCTTGATGACTGGAGGCCATGTCTTGATTTGTTGCTATAAGATTCTTTGCTTTCTTTACTTATTTCTCTAACATGAAAACATGTATTCGCTGCAACCTTTAGTGCCTTCACTTCTTAAAATTCAAAGAAATACTCTGTCTCCATCATCATTTCTATGCTTCATAGAAAAGCAGGAGCATATATGTGTAGTCCTCATTCAAAATCCTAAGTAGATAGGTCATCGCAGAAACAACCAGCGTTACACAATTTTCTTAATGTTGTGTTGCCTTCAAACAAACAGTCGGGGTGGAGGAAAAAGCCTCAGTAACTCCTACTAGTTCAATCGCATCTCAGAACGTTTTCAGAATTGACTAGAACAAATGGCATGGCATGAACTTAGTTGCTACTTCTTGCATTCAAGAGCTTAGGTAGTAGGTATAGATATGGTTTGTTAAAAGAGAAGAGAGCAGTTGTTCTATTAGTTTGTCCTTGAGGAGTAGTTTTTCCATTAAATGCAGTAGACATCTCGCAACAATCTGAGGTAGCCTAGCTTTCTCTACCTAGCTTCATTTTGTCATTCCATATATAATCGGGGGAACAAAAAGCACTCAAATAATAGAATTCGGCAATGAGATGAAGGAGAAAAAAGCAGTTTCCCTATGGCCTCCTCTTTATGATACATTATGGATCTGGGGTTGGACCCAGTAACGAAAGGGAGATGCATAAGATCTAGATATTATGGTGAATAGTTTGTGTGGGACCAAGGTAAGGTAGGGTGGGTTAATAGAATTCATTTGATCTAGAAGAGGCCAAGGTTATTGAACAGATAGATGACGCTGAAGAATGGAACAAGGCTTGAAGGATGATTAGCGAAAGAATTAATCTGATGAGGTTGTTCCTATGCGAGAAGAAGGGGGCATGATTGTTCATCAACAAAGGAAGAATTCACATTCTGCCTGTGTATGGATGGCTTTTATACTAAGGAAAATATTTTCATATCAAGCTCTAACATCAACGTTAATTAGAATCATAATCGGAGTTTGAAAGCAGTGAATAAATTAAAATAAATGCCCTCAGATTAGGTTGAATAACACTCCAATCAAAGTATGGGTGGACGGGAACAAAGCTAATGGATTTGGTGAATCATCCACCCACTTCATCATATTTTTCATCTATGGTTCCAAGAGAGCTATGAGACACAATAGTAGAATGTTCGATGAATTAGGACTAGTACTCAATAGAATGAACGATATGCCATCAAATCCAATCCAACAACATGATATTAGATGGTTGTATGATAGTAAGTTTGAAAGGAAGAGTATACTATCAAGATACAATTGATTAACGAAACCAAAGGTGTGATGAGCCGAGCAAGAGGTGGGATTTGGAGTATAAGATGGAGCATATAGTAGCTTGAGTAGTGGGAGGTGGAGCATATGGTAGCTTGAGTAATCAGTACCTGAGCTTTCAATCCTGATTTCCAGCCTTTCAGTACACCTAAGTTGATGTAGCCTTGAAGTCCAATAAGTATCGATAAACAATTTTTTTTTTAATGTGTAAATTTGATTTATTGTTATAAAATTATAATTGATAATTCTGCAAACTCATAAATGAAGTTTTTTCATAATTTTGCAGGGAAAAAATGATAAATGAAAATTAATGAAAATTGATAATTATGCAGGAAAATAAAAGTTGTTGATTTCACAGCAAGTGTCCTACCATAATGCGACATGGAACTCAAACACCTTAACGCCAGATTGCTAGATTATGAGCCAGTATGCCATTGGTTAATCTCCTCTAGCTACAGAGCACCATGGAATGTTACATACATGGACTGAAATGCCTCAACAGAATAATCCCAAACACCTTAGTAGAAAGAGGAGACCGGGTTGATGAACAATTCTGATCGTGCGCTTGTTGACAACATATATGTTCTTCAACATAACAGCAACCCCATTTAGAGTT
>APFE030016466.1:8142-51695 GCA_000404065.3 Pinus taeda | reverse complement strand
AAACTTTGACAGTTGTGGCCCTCCAGCTTAACATATCTTGTGCAATATCCTACAATGATTACATTCAATATGTGTTAGAAAAACTTCACATAAAAAGTTGAAAAATATGGTTATGCTTTCATTTACAAAAGGCAAATGGTATAAAACTAAAAAAATTCACTTACCAAAATGGTTCATTCAAGTGCTTGATAGAGTAAGACAACGATGGTAATAAACACTGAAACTTACTAGTTCTTTCAATCTATTTTCATAATGGAAGAGGTTTTCGAGTTTTCATCTCTTTCCATTCATCATAAATAGCATTCTAATCTACCTAATTTAGATGAGGTGCACTGAAAGGGATAAACATTAACATATCCAATGCTTTTAAAGAAAGTCTTGACCTATCCTCATTTTTTATCTGATTTAATTTTGAAAAACCTCTTTCACAAAACTATTGTACTAGCTGGAATAACAAGAATTGCTTGCCATAACTACATTAAGAATGGAAATCCTTCAAATCATTTAATTTCACCTCCACATAGATCCCATGCTCCAAACATATGCTTTTTTGGGTAAGATTTATATATAGTACATATAAATCCATCCATTCTACCCATACATTTAATGTTGTCCACAACAAGCAAGCCTCCAACACCAAATTTTTCACATAAACATGTCAACCATCTTCTTGTTTGAGAGTCTTTGTCATCCATATCCTCATAATAATTACGATGACTAAAAAACTTAGCTGCATTAAAAATAGGTAAATTTGTGAACCTTTCATTTAGAGAGTCAATCACCTTCATTACAAAAGCCTTTCCTAGCGTAATGCAGTCATCTAGTGTCCCTAATCTTTGTGACTTTGGCAAACTCTCAAACCTCAATTCATGTACATGTACTATATCTGTGTAATCTACAAACTCAAGAGTTCTTTGTTGTGTTTCGTTTAAGAAGGATGATGTATGCATTGCACTTGCCCCAAATGTGCCTCTTAGAAATCACTTATGAAGCAAAATAGTGATATCCAAAGTTGTTCCAATAGATGTAATGTCAACATGATCCTCTTGAAACTTTTGATTTAGCTTATTTAATTCAATAAGCACATCTGCAAGTAAGTGGATGCAAAATTGAACTTGAAATATTGTAGCCATCTCATACATTTTTTTCTCCACTAACTCCCAGTCCCTTAACAAAGCAGGCATGAGCTTAACGAGTCTTTCCATGAATTTTCCTCTAGAAATCCATCTAATATGATTAATTTGTAACACTTCTAGCCTTGTGATTTGAAATGAATCCATTAGCTCTTTCAATTCTCCATGTCTTTTAGTAGATTTCCCTAACCATGAATAGCTCTTGTTTGCAAACTTATCAATAGCTTGCAACTCTTCAAAATAAGATGAAACATCATTAGCTGCTAATGTTTCTCGATGAGCTATACAATGGATATCTACTAAATGAGGGGCATGTCGACGAAGCTTAGTAGATAAACCTTCACAAATGCCCCTCATGGATGATGCTCCATCAGATCCAAATCCAACTAACTTTTTCATGGATAGATTCATGTCTGCTAAAAGAAATGTCACAACATCATACATAGACTGTGATGTTCCATCCCTAATTTGTAGCAATTGTATGAATTTTGTAGCACATGGACCTCTTCTTTCATTGGTCAAATATGTAATATAAATAATCAAATGTTGCACCATAGTCCGATCAGTGCTTTCATCAACTAAAAGTGAGTAATATGGACTTTGGAAAATCTCATCCTTTAATTTTTTCCAATATACCTCCTTAGCAGCTTCTAGAAAGTCTTTTCCAGATGTTGTATTTGTATATGATGAGTATTCATCTGTTAGAGGCATGTGAGGAGTCTTTTTATACCTATTCAAGTCACAAATTGGCTTATGTACTTCCAAAGGTAAATCATGTGTTGCAACAAAATACATGTTCTCAATAACTGATATAATTCTCTCTTTCTGAGCATCAACCATTAGTTCTACATGTTTTTTAATTGGAAGAGTACTCCGTTTACTTTCTCCCTCTACAAGTTGCAAAGCAAATTTATGAGCTTCTGATGTTGCATGGATGTTTAAAGCACTAACTTGAAGGGTTGTGCTTCCATCTTTAGCAAATGGAGTTTCCCTTTTAAATTTTACACACCATGAACATTTTATCCTTTCAACATCATTCAAATCTTTTACAAAATAAGCCCATGGAAATCTCAACTTTCATTTAGACTTGAATGTTCTTTTGTACCTCTTGGATGTTGGTTCCTCTTCAAGAAGTTCTGCACGATCTGATTCATGGTCCTCATCCACATGATCATATACTTAATTTTCAGAAATATGTGGTTGATTAGAACATTGAGAGATACCAAATGCATCAGAAAGTGAAAGTTGTTTCAGATCCTTTTTGGGGTGACCAAGAGGTGGAATTTTATACCTATAGTCAACAAAACAAGAAATATAAAAATACATGATATTATTTGAAAATAAGACAATATATAACAAATTCATATGAAAACTAATGAAAAGCAACAAATAGATCTCACACACATAGGTTTGTTGATCATTGAAAATTAAAATTAACATTGATCTTCATGGAAGGTTATGCACATTGCTATCACCAAAATGAAATTTCTTCTATAACAAGGAATATCTCAAATTGTTTTTTAGTAATTGTAATGTAGAAGGCATCATGATTCACAAGGACAACAATCACAAAAAGGGATGCACAAAGCACACCAGCAGTTGGCAGTTCGAGTGGGGCAAGTCTATGCAGCATGTGGCATGTATGGATACTTCTTGAGAAGAGTTTACAAACACTTCCAACTAGAGAAGAGCATTAAGATGCTTCCTTTTGTCTCAAATGAAGAAGTGATTCTCAGCAGTTGAATTACAGCCACCTAGAATTAGAGGTATAAATTAGCAAGAAAATTCAGTTGTACAAGGTGGTGTGGTTGGATAATAAATAATGAATACAAATCACACATGATTATCTCCCAACACTGCTAACACCAGATGATTAGGATAGCCATGAATATTAACATGCATGGTTCCATGATTGTTATGTATGTTAACAACTACATATGGTTGAGAGTGGAGGTGGGCAACTAGAACTCCAAATTTCAATGCTCAACAACTGTACATTTCAATGTTATGGTTCTAATTACATCTCAAATAAAATTACAAACTTGAAAGAGTGCGCATTTCAATTGTTTCAAATACTCTTATTGTGTGTTTTGCTTTAGGAAAATAAAAACAACAAATGCCTCTATCTCTCTCTGTGAGTTGTTACATGCCTTTATTACTGGAATATTTTTCTTCATCTATTTATCCTTCTTTTATACAGTAAAAAAAATACATTGAACAATGTACATATGTTTCAAATCATTCCATTGCATCTCAAGTCAACTTGTTATAATGAACATATTATTGACTAGTCAACACATATAAACATATTATCACATGACATTGTAAAGCCATCACTCATTCTATCTTATTAATTATTATTGTCCTATATGGATTTATATCTATTGTTTTTTGTATGTTGGATTTCTCTATAATAAATTGACATTATTAATTTCACTATTGCAAACATGTGATATTAGATGTCTCTAGGATTAAAATATAGGTAGATATACTTTGATCAATGTCATTATTGTATAGGGATTTAAACAATACTTTGATTGATTGAATAACTTCCAATTTTTTTATCCTTCAAATGCTTGTTTATATTTTTGTCAAAATAAATAAAGTGAATGAACAATAATCAATTCACTCATGAGTGTGAGTTTTTCTAGTGTAATTAAATTGCTTTGTATATCATGACCAAAAACTTGTGTTTCTACTCTAAAATATAGGATTTTAAATTTCTTTGTTTAATTTAAAAAGATATGAAAAAATTATTTTCTTACTTCTTGATTTATAAAATTGAAATCCATATTACATTTGGTAAAAAAGATGATTGACATATTGAAAAATAAAAAATAAAAAATAAAAACAAAAAAAATTGTTGTTAAATCTTTTCCACTTACATCTTATTATTCTCTTTTTACTCATTATTCTTCTATGTTCATTTCATTAACTAAACTTTTATGTTCAAAATAAGTTATTATGAGAGACAATTGATTGTAAATCACTTTACACTTAAATTTATTGGCAATGAAATTGATAATATTTCAATTTTTGTTCCCCTTAAATATCTTATATTGTGCTATTATTAAATCAATCTATGTATCACTTTGGTCTAGTTTCATGAATCAGAGTTTGGAATACATAATTCATTTGGGATACAATGTTAATGAAATTGATAATCTTTCAATGTTTGGTCCCTTTAAATCTCTTATATTGCGCTATTATTAAATCAATCAATGTATCACTTTGGTCCCCGTTCACCAATTAGACTTTGGGATATTATGTTTTAGAGCATACATTCATAGTCAACACAAATGTATAAGCAAAATTAATGGCCACTCATTTGAAATTATTATTAATTCTTATAAATTGAATAAATTAAGCTTAATTGCAACTAGGAGAATGAGGCGTTTTTGCATTTAAATTGAATTAACTAAATGTATGAATTATGTGTCTAAATTAAAATGAGTATGGAAATTTTAAAGACCAAAAATTTTCTTCAAATTGAACATGGAAAATTTGAAGGATGGAAAAAAATTTCCAAGTTTAAAAATGTTAGAAAATCTTATTAATCCTCAATATTAAACTAAAAAATGTTTAGCAATATTTTTGTAAGAATACAAAATTTTTAGTTATTTTATAGTCTCTAAATTAGTATAAAATTTAGGTGAATCATTTTTAGAATAAACGGAAATTCGCAAATCTTTTTTTTAGAAAACCATGGAAAATTAGCTCACTTGGAAACACTGGCCCCTATAACTTTCCTTGAAAAACAAAAAAAATCATCTGCCTTTAATGTCAATATTACAATAATAAAAAAAATCATTTGAATACATTAAAAATATATCATAGATTCATCTTAACCTAGTCCAAAATTATATCATAGATTCATCTTAACTTAGTCCAAAATTATCACCAATATATGATAGGCATTAAGCTAATTCTATAATGTAACAAATATTCATATAAATAAAAAATAAAAAAAAAATCACAAAATTAAAAAAGCCTCTGTATTTTTTTTAAATAATTAATTTATAACCAATATTTAATAAAACTAAAATTAAACAAAACATTTACTCTCATTTACATATTTTTATTTTAACTTATAATTTTTATTAATTATATATATTAATAACATATTTGTAACATTCCATTAAAAAAATAACGTAATATAATGCTATTTGTGACGTCTTCTTGTTCTGGTAACTCTCTATTGATACATTGTGAAAATTTTATATAATATTTATGAGTGAAAGGACATGAATATACTAATGGACATATATCAAACTATGATTTGAACTAAATTCCGTCTCATTATATTGTTACAATCTCAAATTATTGGAACAGATTGAAATCACCTCTATTCAGTGATTATGCCAAATGCACGATATAGTCATTGTAAATGGCCAGTTACCAGGACCAACTCTTTTTTAATCAACGGGGACACTGTGGGATTCCACTATTCACTAGTTTGTCTCTGCTCTCATATTTTGGACATCCCTTAATTGGAATATGGTGATTCAATCTTTGATGAAGTTAATTTAATTCAAATTCACCGCGCAGATTTTTGGAGATTCAATTTCTTATTTTAATTGCACATTTCTGAAATATTTTATTCAATTCAAAATATTTCTGGTATGAAGGTCTCTATCAAGCAACTAGTTCCTGGCATGATATAGCAAATGCAACATGTCTATCCCGATTGTAGTGGTTAGTGTAAAAAGAACAAAGTTGTTCAAGAGAAGAAAATACTAGAGGTACACGTCGAGAAGGGACTGCACTGGGAAGTTGGAACTCGGACGTGTACTAGTGAAAATACTCCTGGTATTGGAGGTAGTTAAGAATGAACCTAGTGGAGATAGTCCATATAATTAAAAGGAAAATGATGTTTCCTTCTTAAAATGTCTTTTATTCAGTGCACACAAACTCTGAATTTAGATGCCAGCCTTTATACATAAGTTTCATCTGAAGGCGGCGTCAATCAATTGAATTGAATGTGGAAGATACAATTAAAATGAAAAGGACGATTCATTTTCATCTTGGCTGACACATGTTTATCACAAAGACATTTAGATGCCAACCCTTGTTTCATATAATTAATCTGAAGCAGGCCATTACTTGAGAGTGGGGTAAGTCTGTAAAGCTTCAATTTTATTTTTACCCGGAAATTTTAATGAGATTGTGACTGAATAAGCAGGGAGATGACTGAGACGGCATATGTACATTATTCTCTCTGAAAATTATATGCTTTTGAAAGAAACCAATCCACACAAACTCTAAATTCAGATGCCAGCCTTTATACACAAGTTTCATCTGAAGGCGGCGTCAATCAATTGAATTGAAAGTGGAAGATACAGTTAAAATGAGAAGGATGATTCATTTTCATCTTGGCTGACACAAGTTCATCACAAATACATTTAGATGCCAACCCTTATTTCATATAACTAATCTGAAGCAGGCCATTACTTGAGATTGGGGTAAGTCTGTAAAGCTTCAGCTTTATTTTTACCCGGAAATTTTAATGAGATTGCGACTGAATAAGCAGGGAGATGACTGAGATGGCATATGTACATTATTCTCTCTGAAAATTATATGCTTTTGAAAGAAACCAATCCACACAAACTCTGAATTCAAATGCCAGCCTTTATACATAAGTTTCATCTGAAGGCCGCGTCAACCAATTGAATTAAAAGTGGAAGATACAGTTAAAATGAGAAGGACAATTCATTTTCATCTTGGCTGACACATGTTCATCACAAATACATTTAGATGCCAACCCTTATTTCATATAATTAATCTGAAGCAGGCCATTACTTGAGAGTGGGGTAAGTCTGTAAAGCTTCAGCGTTATTTTTACCCAGCAATTTTAATGAGATTGCGGCTGAATAAGCAGGGAAATGACTGAGATGACATATGTACACTATTCTCTCTTAAAATTATATGCTTTTGAAATAAACCAATCCCCATATTACTTGGTACTGTCAGTCTTTCAGGGTGAAGCTGGTGAAGCACCGGACACGGGACACTGTAACTGGGGACATTGTTTTTGTATTGCAATTGAGAGATCACTCTAAGTTACGTTATGACATGCATTTCCTCAACAAAACTGTCAATACTCATGAACCAGAAACCGACTGATTTCTTCAAACTCTACAAGGGACTAACAAGATTGCTCCTTTCTCCATTACTATTTATTTTAGTTATTGATGGTCTAAGCAGAGGCATTCTGTTGGCTAGAGAAAATGGACTAATTGCTAGATGCGGGGTAATAATAACAACTGGTATTTCACTTCTCATGTTTGTGGATGACCTGTTGTTTTATAGAAAAATAAAGTAATCAAACTACAAGCATTCCAGAACATACTTTCCAAATTTGGGGTGGCATCTAGAATTATTATGAAAAAAGATAAATATGTTCTCTGATTACTAGTATCTTGCCTCTAAGTCACTAGCACATTTACTAACACTGATACAAGTAACTCATTCAGAAATTGGGAATATGAAAACATACCAAGAATTGAGAATCCACAAACAAATAAAATCCAGTATGTTAAGAAGCCTGTGGAATGCGCTCCTCTCGAAGCATCAATTGTGCTTAAACCTTGCTTGACAGGTGTTTGTTGAATCATAAATCTATGCTCCTCTCCAACATAAATAGTTGTCAAACCTTGCTTTGGGCATCTTTCAAGCACAACCCAGTAAAATTACAGACCCAATACATGACCCATATTAATATCTAGTGGCTCTCAATTGAAACTACCAAATGAAATGGTATCAAAGGGTAATTGTGAAATAATAATTAATAAGAACTTGGATCATATGCATAATTAGAAAAAACATCTCAAAAAGAAACTGTTGTCTTTTAAATGGGAGCAACTCAGAAACTGCCAAATGTAATGGTATGAAAAGGTAATTTTGGAATAATAAATAATAAAAACTTGCATCATATGCACAATTACAAAAAAAACTCAAAAAGAAACTGTTATTTTTGAAATGGAAGTTTATCAAAATTTAAGTTTTAACATGAAAGAAATCCCCAAATTCAACATTCTTAAAATTTTAATTCTAAAAAAAATGAAATTTAAAAAAAAGGTTGAAAATTTAACAGCCCTTCTTAAAAAATTTTAAAATATTATTCCAATTTTTTTTTAAATGACAAAAATCATATTTAAAATTTTTTTTGACGTGTAAAAATCTCTCCTTACTTCTCTGACGTGCCAGAGGCCCTTTGAAGAGCTCGTGTTCAATTTTGAACACTGCTGCCAACCGTGATGTTTGGGCCCAACGTGATCTGCTTCAGAATGAAATATGGACTGTACCAACTAGGCATTGCCTGACCTTACCTTCCCGAACAACTTACTTTCCCCCCATATGTCAGTAGTATTTCTGGATTGTGGGCCATTGCTAACGAGAAGTGTACTTACTTTGTTAGATACTTTAAAAGTTTATTTTACTTTTTCGTTGATCAGACATAGCTTCCATATTTACTTGCATGCCATTTATCAAATCATATTTAATAGTAATATAATTACATATTTCTTTAATATTAAAAGGTAAATTAATTTCTTTCTTTTTTCTTTAATTATCTTATATTTTTTATATAAAGTGTATGTGAAATCAAGATAGTAATTGGAATATTTATTTATGGTTGACATTGATTTTTTTTTTTTTTTTTTTTTACTTTTATTTTTATATATAATCTTACATGACAACATCTTTTCATATTGAGCTATAAACCAATTCTCAACTCAAAATTTGTAAAAACAGAAACCTTTATTGTATAAAAATATTTTTTTAATTTTTCTTTCTTTTCTTTTATTTTATTTATATATATATATATATATATATATATATATAATAAAATAAAGAAAAGAAAGAAAAATTAAAAAAAATATTTATTATACAATAAAGGTTTTCTGTTTTAAAATTTTGAGTTGAGAATTGTTTATAGCTCAATATGAAAAATTATATATTATATATATAATATATTATATATATTATAAAATTATTTTTAATAATTTATTATAAAGTCCTAGTATTTATTTAATAGATTTTGTGGTCACCTTGAGGTCAATAATAAGTGCACCTACTTTCAAAATTTATCCTATGTTTTGGTGGATTCTATATGGATTTCGTATTTAGTTGTATGGTATCTTTCAATTTTATACCAGTAAAAGAATTATATATCTTTTTACTATTAAAAAGTAAATTATTTTCTTTTTCTTTATTTTCAATTATTTGATGTTTTTTTTGAGTAAATTTCAAATTGAGGAAAAATTGAAATTGAAATGTTTTTTTATTTTTGCTAAAATTTTACTTCACAACAACTCCTTATATTCACGTATAGAGCATCTCTCAACTCAAAAATTTTCAAATATCATTTTAAATTTTTCTTATTTTATTTTTAATTTTATATAAAATAATAATTTTATTTATAAAATAATAATTTTATTTATAAAATCATAGTATTTATTTTGTTGTTACTGCACCTGAAAGATATTTGATGTCACGGTGCACCTACTTTCGTTGCCTTAGGGAAGTGAGTTGATAAAACAAAATGATTATTTCTTAAACCAAAAGGAGGAGAGTACAATGGTAAATTTAAAATAGTTATTTCTCAGCCAACAAAACCATAATTAGGTCAAATTGATTGTTAGTCTAGAAAAACCCACTGGGTATAGAAATAAAGGCATTATTGAGAAATTCAAAAGCTCGGTCTTCTTTGAAAGGAGTGTCCACATTTTCCAATAACACCTTTTTGTCTTCAATCATATCTCTCATGAAAGGAATTGGAGAAAATGAGTAATATAGTCTATGGTTGGGTGGAATGTTTGACACTTGTAACTAGTTACAGAATATATTGAGAAATTTAAGTGTTCACTAGTAATTATGTTCATGCTTTGTTTACTTTAATTTTATTAGCTATTTTATGTTATGATATATGTTATTTGTATGCATTAAGCAATGAATATATTTTAGGTTAATTAATATATGTTTTCTTTATAGTTTGCAGGAATTTATTTTCCAATGCATACTTCTTGAATGATGTAAACCATATCAAAATTTGAAAATTAGTGTAAGAACAAATATTCTTGATGTGCCATTTGATTTGGGTACATTATAGTTGTTATCAAAGGAAATTTTTTATATGATGTAAAGTAAATTGTAGATTGGTAATTACATAATGTTATATTGTTATGGTTTTAGCATTGAGGCTATATGGGAGGATATTAGTGTGGATTTGTTTGATTTTATTATTGTGTTGGGTGAATATGGTTTAAAATGATAACAAATCCCCAATTTCTAGATCAAATCCCATATGGATTGACCATGGCTTGTTGCTTCAGTGGGTATCAAGTCATAATTAGCCATGCACAACTCAATCTAGACTTTTCATGGCATCCCTATCTAATATTCCGAAGAAGACATTGTATATACCCATCAACAGTCCATAGAAAATTCTTAGTGTCAAATGGATAATGTACATTAACTATGGGCTAGTCAAATTTCAACTTTTGTGTTAAGTGATAATTCGTAATTTTATCGATATCTAATGGGTTTTTTGAGAATCAACCAAAAATGAAGAAATTTGCAGTTGTCAGTGAAATAAATTTTCTAATCACAGATGAGATTTTTGAGCACTCATAATAAAGGAAGAAAACCCTAGAGTTGTTTTTGGAAGAATTTCACTAATTTGTAATGTATTCCTTTTCAATGATTAGAGAGAAATACATTGGGAAGAATTGCCAACTAGTACATTGAGTAGATTTTTCGATTGATATATTAAGAAAAATCATCAATGGATACTTAAGGTAGAATCATTGATGGATAACTTTTAACAATTCATGAATGGATATATTGAGAAAAATCACTAATGGACACCTTTTGACCAACTACTAATGGAACCTTTTTTATGACCGTCAATGAAGAGGGATCTAACAATCACTAAAAAGGTTTTTAAGCCTTATCTGAAATGCAATAGTTTTGTGTTTTCCATTGTAATCCTTTGATGATCACTTATGAATAGATTATGTTAATCACTGAAAAAGTAATGACGATACCATCAACAAGGTTTTACTTTACGTTTCTAAAGGAGGTGGTAACATGATCACATTATTGTACCATGTGGACCTATCCTCCATGTCTGCATAGGGAAAATCTACAAATTGTTATATTATTTTCCTATTTTTTAAGTCTTAAATTTGAAAAGATATTTTGAAACCCTAAACAATAGTTGGGGTGGAATTTTAGCAGCTTGTATGTACCTTTGGAGCATAAAATTGTAGGGTATTAAATGATAAATCTTATCTAGATATTTCTAATGAGATATTTTGAGCATGAAAGGGAGTTAGTATGTGAAATTTACATCTAGGATTAGTAGAAGGAGAAATAAGGTACCAAATCACTTCTAATAGCCATAACTTTTAAATTCTAGCCTCAAATGCAGCATGGAAGCAATTAGTGGAATTCTAATTAATATTATAATAAATCCATGCAATCAAACTTGGAATTTTATCATCTATATCTCCAAGAATATGTAAAAATATTATTGTAGCATTAATAGGGTACACTAGGAAAGTAAAAAAATAGTGGGAAACTACTAACATCAGTACAAAAAATGAGAAGTTGAATATGGAAGTGTAGATTTACATAGTTGATATTGAAAGGATAACAAAGAACAAGAGGAGAAAAATGAAATAAGGGCTTAGCTACTACACAATATAGATTAACTGAAAAGAAAAATGAAGAATGGATTGAGTTTAGGACATGATGAAGAAGATAAATATCATTCAAGGATGGATGAACATGGAGGTGTGGGCACTCAAGAAGTGAAAGTAGATCTAAATTAAATCAATGTTTCCCTACTCATTCAACCAAGATATTTGATGCATAATAAGAATTAGGGAGAAACAAAAAAATATCCCTAGCTAGACATCAAAGAAGAAGACAAGGGTTGGACAACTTGCAAGATGATATTAGCCACTAGAAAAATTTTGAGGTCTCAAATAGGCCTCATATGGAATATTATAAAATATAAGTGGAAATAATAAAATACGATTATATTACCAGATCAATGTTTGAAGGAAAAAAAAGAATATATATATATATATATATATATATAATATAATATATATATATATATATATATATATATATTTTATTTTTTTTCAATGCGTATTTTCAACTTGTCTCGCTACCATTTTACTCAAACTTTCAAGCCACGAGCACTCGTTGGATGCATAATTTATTTTTTCTGCCAGATGATTTCCCGCTGTTTCCTTACTTTTGACGTTACCCTACTAACAATGAAAAATTTGAAATACATGAAAAATTTCATTTAAACCACATTTTTTCATGTATTTCACATTTTTCGCGTAGTAGGGTCCATCAAATGTATTCAACATTACTAATCCTTAGATGAAAAGATAAAATTTGCATCCAACAAGTGCTCTATCTTGATATTTGAGTAAAATGGTAGGGAGATAAGCCAAAAATACTAGTTGAAAAATGTTTTTTTTTTTTTTTTTTTTTTTTTCACATTTTTTACTCAAAAAATGTTGACATTACCCACCATTGGTTGACATTCATCATATTGAATCGTGTTTAGTTCTTATAAAGTTGATGTCTATTGTACATTTCTATTTTGAGACCCATTTTTTTACCTAAAAAATTCTCTAATGAAATATTAAGCCACTAACCTTTGAGGGTTGGCGACTAGCCTTTGCCCCATCGGGGTGGGCCCAACGACCCATCGGGGTGGGGCGGGGGGGGATGGCGCGCCGGGGTTGGGTGGCGAGGCTGGAGGTGGGGCTAGGGTGGAGAGGCAGAGAATTTGTTGGGACTCCAGGGTGGGGTAGGGGCTAGGCCCAACTGGCGGCCTAGGTGGCCGACTGATTTCCAGTGTGGGGCAGCAAGGTGTTGTATTTCTTAAATTTCTTAATTTTTTTTTAAATTGTTACATTTTACAAAATTAATTATCATTTATCATTTTTTTAATTTAAGGTTTCTTTTGTAATTTACTGATTTATACGTGTATTTTATTTTAGGAAAATGGCATCAAACAAGATTTTTGTGAATCTTTCTAGAGCAAAGACTATTAAAGGTGGATCTTCAAAAAAACTGTTGAATGAACCAAGCCTGAGTTGATAGCTACAAATATTTCAGGTGCCTAAAATGATAAGAAGATGATTTCATATTGGAAGAAATCAAAAGAAGTGAAACTTCTAGCAAATGTCTCATATGTGAAAGAAAGAGAAGCCAAGATGTGAAGATATATCTATATGTTTATATACCCGGTGCCAGGAAAGGTCATAGACACGTGTTCGGTACCGGATAGTGAAGTTGTTTACATACTTACAAAACTGCCCAAGTCACATGAAAGGATTAAATACCAGTTATCATATTCATTGTATGATGTGAGAGAGGTATCTGCAAAGCTCGGTAAATAAAACGTAAATGAGATGAAACAAAATATTATAAGAATTTTTATTTATATTTGTGTTTTGCATTCTTGTAACTATCTCCTTATATTTTTATAACTTTGTTTTTATTGAAATATGATATTTTGTTTGGAAAACTTTTGTTGAAAGTTGTTAAAATATGTTGGGAGGCATTCATTTCATAGAGAATGATATTATTGTCAGGCCAGGAGGTAACTCCTCAAATGTAATTGTATTATTCATTCAGGTTGTTCATTATTATATACAAGAGGGAGTGACTGTTGAGTTCATCTCCCGATGACTCTCCATTTTCTCTATTATCTATTTACACTAATTACAGTTGTTCACCCAATCCATATGATTAGGTGTCAACATTCCCCCCCTTAATCTAAAGGGATGTTGATGAGTCCAAGCATCATTCTGAATCTTTCAAGCTTTTCTCTTCCAAGCACTTTCGTGAAGATGTTTGCAATTTTCTTATTAGTGGAACAATGGTGAAGATGGATTGTTTTGGCCTCAACATGATGTCAAATTAGATGATATTTTGTATTGTTGTGCTTTGTTTGATCATGGAACTTTGAGTTCTTGGCCAATTTTATTGCCGAGCTATTGTCAATCATGAATGGAGTCGATTGTACTTGTTTTACCTGCAAATCTTCAAGAATTTTGCTAAGCCACACAATTTCTTTCGTTGCCTCAGCTGTTGCCACATTTTCTTCCTTTGTTGTGGAATTTGTTGGAACTGATTATTTACGTGATCTCCAGGAGACAACTCCTGATCCAAGAATCATAGCATATCCTGAAGTAGATACCCCAGTTTCTTTATGTCCATCGAAGTCTGAATCAGAGTATCCAATCAAGCTGAAGTCGCCCACCTGTGTATACTTAATTACAAAGTCTTGAGTTCCCTTCAAGTACTTTAGAACTCTTTTTGCAGCAGACCAATGTCCCTCATAAGGCTTTTGCATAAACCTGGAGAGGATTCCAATAGCGAATTAAATGTCTGTTCTGGTAGTAGTTAGGTAGTTGAGACTTCCTACAAGCTGTCTATACTTTGTTGCATCCTCAAATTATTTTCCTTCAATGGATGAGAGCTTTAAGTTTTGTTCCATTGGATTAGTCAGAGGATTGCATTCAGTCATGCCAAACCTATTCAACAGATCTCTAATGTACTTCCTTTGATAAAGGAATATGGACTTCGGATTTTGAGTTACTTCAATACCAAGATAGTAATGAACATAGCCTAATTAGTCATTTCAAAACCTTTCCTCAATTCCTTATTTATGGATGCAATGTAGATCTCATTGTTCCCTATCATCAAAAGATCATCTACATATACCACAAGTTATACAACTATTTTTCCAACCTTCTTGACAAACAAAGTTGCATCATCAAGATCATAATGTTTGAAATTGAGTTTCAGAAGATGCTCAGTTAGTTTTTCATACCAGGCTTGCGGTGCTTGTTTGAGGCCATACAAGGATTTCACAAGTTTGCATACTTTATGTTCATGTCATTTCATAGCAAATCCTTCAAGCTAGGACATAAAAACATTATCTTTTAGATCTCCATTCAAGAAAGCATTTTTTACGTCCATTTTATGGAATTTTCAACTGTTCTGAGCTGCTAGGGCAAAGAGTGTCCAGATGGTAGCCCATTTTGCTGTGGGGGAAAAAGTCTCTTGATAATCGACCCCTTCCTTCTGTGCAAAACATTTTTCCATCAGCCTAGCTTTATGCTTGTCAAGTTAGCCATCAGCTTTATACTTGTTCTTGTAGACTCACTTGCAGCCAATTAGTTTGGTTCCCAATGGAGGATCAACCAGCTTCCAAGTGTCATTATTTATTAAGGCATCATACTCCTTTCACATTGCTTCTTTCCATTCATCATGAGAATAAACCTCTTTGAAGGAAGTTGTTTCAAAATCTGTAGACAAATTCAATTCATAATCATAAGAAAAATCCACATCAACAGGTGATCAGAGTCATCTACATCACCTCCATTTTTCTGGTTTGTATTTCTAGTTCCTTTCTTTCCAACCTCATCAGGATGAAAACTTTCCAGTGTCTTTTTCAGCCACTTTGGTGGACCTTTCTTAGATGGTCCAGGCTGCTCCATTGATTGAGTTGGGATTGAATCAAGATTGAGTCTCCCAATTCTGTCAATCACATCACTCAAAGTATCATCTGTTGTTGGAGTTTCATGTAGGGGAGAGATTAGTTTAGAAGAATATTCCATAGGTTGATCTAGTATAGGAATCCCCCCTTCAAATGTGGAATCTAATTATCAAATTCTTGAAATTATTTTGCATCTGCGAATCTATCCAAGCGATCAAGTTGTTGCTCAACAACATTGTCAGTTTTGGATGATTCAAGAAAGATTACA
Organism: Pinus taeda; assembly: GCA_000404065.3. Taxonomy (NCBI): domain Eukaryota; kingdom Viridiplantae; phylum Streptophyta; class Pinopsida; order Pinales; family Pinaceae; genus Pinus; species Pinus taeda. The sequence continues at coordinate 35,752 of APFE030016466.1, read as the reverse complement.
TCTCTAGATACAACAAACTTTTTATTGACTTCATCATAGAGATGGTATGCTTTGGAGGTGTTTGAATACCCCAGGAAGATAGACTTACGACTTCTTGCACCAAGTTTGTTTCTATGTACCTTTGGTATCAGGGCATAACATGTGGAACCAAAGACCCTCAGATGCTTTACTAAAGGAATGTACCGATACCACATTTCATAAGGAGTCTTGTTTCTAATAGCATTAGATGGACATCTATTGTTTACATATACAGTACAAAGAACTACATCAGCCTAAAACATTAATTTTACATTTTTGAAAAACATCATGGAGCACACCATATTCCATATTGTCATATTCATTCTTTCATCTGCTCCATTATGTTGGGGATTACAAGGCACATTTGTTTGATGTTTGATCCCATGTTGGCGAAGATAGCTTTCAAATTCATTTGAGGTGTATTCTTTTCCATTATCAGTGCGAATAGAGCTAATATGAGATTGTGCATCATTTTCAATCCATGTATGAAAGTTCTTGAATGTTTGAAAAGCATTAGATTTGTTCTTCAATAAATAAACCCAACACATTCCAGTGTAGTCATCAATAAATGTCATCATATATTTATTTCCATTTGCAGAAGGAACAAGCATTGGACCACATATATCTAAATGAATGAGTTCAATTTTTATATGTGCTCTGGAATGTGAATCATGAAAAGACTGTTTGGTATGCGTTCCTAGAATGCAAGCATCATATTGCTTAAGTTTCCTAGGAATTATAGGCAAACCAGTAACACCATTTTTCTTCAACAAGTAGAGGCTATCATAGTTCAAGTGTCCAAATCTAGCATGCCATAATAATCTTGATGGAAATGTACCTTCTTCATAATGAGAATTGTATGAGTGATTTTGTGCATGAGAAGAGGTACCCTGTAGCTTGAGAAGCCTTTCTTCTTCTATCCCCGTCATGACAAGTGAGTGGTCCGATGCTTTTCTCACCTCAAACTTTCCATCAAACATATGAATGGAGTTTCCTTGCTGGTGGATGTGGATCAAGAACAACAAGTTTCTCCTCAACCATGGGATATATAAAACATGATGCAGAAGAAAGTCTGGAAGACTGGGCAATTTAAATGATTGTGTGAAGCCTTGAAGGCTTGAGTTTTGATTTGTCTACAAAGTATACTGCTCCATCAACATTGTCAGTAAATTCTTCAAAAAAATCTCTTGTAAAAGTCATGTGGCAAGTTTCTCTTGAATCATGCAATCAATCATTTTTCCAAGAAGCAAGTGAAGCATTAAATAAGCCTTCATTTACTCCAATATTATAGTATGGCACAACATAGTGAGTGGTTTATTTCCTGCTCAATTTTGTCCCAAGGTAACTTGCATGAGGATGCATCATGTGATCCATCTCTTTTGCAACTTATGTAGTGAAAATCTAACTTTTCTCCTTGAGAGTGTTTTCTCCCCCTGCCTCTGAAATTTCTTCCTCTTCCTCTTCAACCACCTATTTCTTTGGAAGAATCTTGAGCAAGATTCTTTTCTCTATGATCAAGGCACACAACCTCTTTAGAAGAATGAGGAGCTATCTTCTTCCCAAAATCTTTCTCTCTTTCAACAAATTTTTTCACAAGGGAGTCAAAGGTAATATCTTTGAGGTTTCCATTTCCTCACAATGACTCAAGATAATTTGAGTAAGTGGGATAGTGTGCCTTGAGAAAAGCTATCAGAGGAATATCCAGTTCAACATTAGTGACTTTGATATCATGCATAATAGATTTTACTTCTAATGCAAGAGCAAGAGGATCATCATTTTGTAATTCATGGGTAAACAGTTTAATCATGAGTTGAACAACTTCAAGTGCAGAGTGTGAGACATAGATTTCCTTCAGTTTTTATAAGGCTTCGAAAGGATTTGAAAATGGTGAAATATGATGACTCACCTCTTCATTTACTGATGCTGCAATTAATGCATAAGCCTTGCTATTCTTATTTTCCCAACTGGCAAATTCCTTGTCTGAGGTAGGTTGTTGTGGCTCTTTATCTCCGTTTCCAACACACACTCCTTTCCAAGCTCATTAAAAATGAGAGAGTGTTTGATTTTTTGTGACCATTCTGAATAGTTCTCCTTTCCGGTGAGAAGCACTCCCACAATAGATATCAATGAATGCATTTTAAAAACTGTGTATTGTATAAAAAATATATACGTTTGCTACAATACTCTTATAAGAAATTGCACTTCTGGTTGTAAATATTAATATAATATATATTATATATATAATATATATATTTATATTATATTATATATATATTTATATATATTTATATATGAGGGAGGAGTTATGTGGTGGAGGCATAATATGATATTAAAAAATTATGATATTGGGAATTTACTAGTCGCTGGAGCAGTATGGAGGAAAATGAGATCTAAATGAGATTGCATATTTTTTTCTTTTACATGATAGTCAACTATTCGTTGACATTCTCCCTACCAATTACCAATGCTCTACTTGCAAACAATTCGGTGGCCCTGGCTTAAGATACAGATGTTGTCTCGATGAATGTAACTTCAACCTCCAAGACTACTGTGCAAGGGCTCCCGCTGTGGTTAATGCACCTCGCATACTAGAGCAGCTCTTTCAACCAGCATATTGATGTGAGGGAGCAACTCTTTCAACAAGCATATTGGAGTTGCTAGCGTATTGGAGGCAGCTTGGATTGGTATGGAGAGCAAACTTTACAGGTAGCAGTGTTGCTAGCAGCGTTTCAAATATCAATGTTATACAGTGTTGGGTCACAAGATATTAGTGATGCAACAAGACATTTTCAGGGCAATGGGACTGCCAAACAAAGGCCACACAGTGGGTTATTGGTTTAAAAATAAGTATTCCATAGTCAACAGAATTGGAAAGGAGGTGTCGAGTTGAGACGAATTTCAAGCATTACACCAGATTATTATGCAGAGGGCAAAGGGTAGAGAACTGAAGAATATGGCAGATTACAAATTTCTGAAAAATGGAAGCAGGGAGTTACAATGGAAAATTGCAATGCCAAAAATAAAGTTTGCTCTGATACCATGTCAAGTTAGGAGGTAACTCCTCAAGTGTAATTGTATTATTCATTCAGGCTCTTCATTATTATATACAAGATGGAGTGACTGTTTAGTTCATCTCTCGATGACTCTCCATTTTCTCTATTATTTATTTACACTAATTACAGTTGTTCACCCAATCCCTATGATTAGGTGTCAACAATTATGAAAGTTGTCAGTAGTTTCTACTCGTTGTCAGAAGAAGATATGGCAAACAAGAAAAATGTAGTAATTCATCACGCTACAAAAATACATCCAAGGGATAAAAAAAAATCCCTCTAGTTGATAAATCTAGCAAAGGTAAACAGGTTACTTTTGAAGATGAGGAATTTGAAACTGACATTGAAGAATATGTTTTCATTATTGAGGATGACATTGGAACTAATGTTCGAAAGGGGAAGAGCCGTAAAAGACGAAAAGTAACAATGCCCAAGAATAAATATGTTCTAGTTAATGATGAGAACGTTATGAGGAAGAAAAGTGAAGTTGAACATTTTGAAGTAGCCATTACCAACAATCAAGATCCTTGTGAAACTTCAAGAGAAAACAGAGAAATCGTTACATCGAGAGCTGATTTAGAGGATGGAATTATTAAAACAAAACAAAATTCCATTCGACAGAACTTGACAAAGAGAAACCTAATTGAGGTTGGTCATACATTTCAGCTTAATGTGAGACAAATCTATAAGGCAAGTGAAGGAAAATGTAAATATCAAATTAGAAAGCCACACCACCTGCATGTTCACAACTTGAGGACATTGATGAGGTACAATCTATATGCTCATGTGGTTAATTATGGGCTCCTTGTTGATCCAGTTCAAGTTCCCAATAAAGAAGAATTTGATAAGTCAAAATGTTTTGAATACAATTATTATGTGCTTGGGGGGAAGCATTCTGTAGAAGCTCAAAGACAATTGATGGAGGAATATCCCAATAACCCATGTTTTGAAACAATCAAATGTATCATTTATGTTGGTTTATCAGATACATAAGAAAAGTTAGTGGCATGGGATCATAATTTAGATAATGAATATATGATGTCTATGAATTTCATCTAAAGGGTTTGATTTGTTCATAGTGAATTTGAAGAAAAAAGTGGTGGGGATAAGCTAATTATTGTATGGAAATAGGATATCAAATTGAGGAGAAAATCAATTCAAAAGGCGACAGAGTAAATACTGATTTATTCAGAGGTATTGATAGTATTTTCCAGTTGGCATTTAGAACTAGATAAATATGGTAATTGATTAATGGGATTTTTAGCATGTTTTAGAACATTCGCATCAAAAGCTAGAAGGTCAAAAGGTCTAAACCATTGATATGTAGCAACAGTTAATCAGGTCCTGAAATGAAGAAACTTACAAAAGATATGACTATCACACCTTGGAGAGCATTGCAAGGAGTGAAGGATGAAAAACTTGTCAAAGAAATATTATCTCGTGTGAGGTCAGGGGAATTATCATTGGAGGAAATGTCAGAGGAATTTCAAAAGTAAGTTTGTTGAATTATTTTTACTTATTTCTTGATTATAAGTTTCCTTTAAATATAATGTATTGTTCTCGTTAGTATTGGTTATACATATCATTATATTAACCTTTTTTACTTTATCTATGGAGTCACAATGTTTACATAAAAATACAAGAAAAAATGGTTAATTTGTTGAATGAAGATAGTTGCGATGATGTTGTATACAACTATCTAGATTCAAGTTCTACATCAACATTATTTTTTTTATCTTGCATTTAAAAAGGTAAGTTCATTTATGCATTCATTTTTATTCATTTGTATACTATTTTTATTTTATAACTTACACATATATTTGTTTATTTTATTAAACATGAGGAAGGATGCAAATGGAGCACCAGATAGTTTTACAACCTTTATTGAAAAAATTAAGATCGAAAGACTAAAGAAGCAACATCTTAAGAATGTCGAACTTCATCCAGCTCTTACTCATTTCATTTGGAATGGGTTTGACACTATTCAATATCAAGTAATACAAGGCAAATGTGAAGACATTGCTAAACTCATACCTAAAAGGGATTATGCCCTAGTTATTGCAGATATTCCCCATGGTTTCAATATTCCAAACATTGACTAAGATATTGACCCTTATACTTATCAAGCTCTTAGTAAAGTGGTTGCGCGATTTCTAGAAGTCACATCATTGCCATTATGGAGATTTGTGAAATTTCATTTAGACACACAATTGGCAATGTTATTATCAAGCTTCAAGGGGAAAACGAGCTAGGATACAACTTACATGGTAAGACGTTGGAAATGTATATTTGATTAATGTTAAAAGAATTATGTATGTACAAGTTAATTGAACTTTTACTATTTCATGTTACAAGAAAAAGTCAAATCTTCTTAACCATGAAAATGAACCATTTATAAACATATTCATCCATATTGATAGTTGGGAAAAATATGATAGCTATATGTCTATGATTTTTAATCGGGTAAATGGAAAGAGTCATAGCCAAGCACTCGCTTATGATGTTGTTGTAAGAAAACTTACATATGAAGACAAATAAGAAAAATGAGAGATAGTTAACATTTATCAAAAACCACAGTTATTGATTAACTATCTTATAAACATATGTTCAAATAAAGGAGATTGGGTTCTCGATTATTTTCTCCCTCAGGTAAGTTTTATTATATGGAATTGAACTTCAATATCTTATTTCTTAATTTATAGGTCATTGTACTAATTTACTTCATTATTTCTTTTGTGCTTGATAATTAGGTACAAATACGGTATAACACTAGCATGTTGCCTTCAAAAAGGAAGAAATTGCATTGCCATTGAAAAAGATCCAATACAGTGCAATTTTATTCAACAAAGAATTAATGATTTTCAATTTCTTCTACATGCAATGCAAGAAATTGGGTTGAAGAAATGAGAATTTAGTGAATTGCGTGTGGCAAAAAAGGAAAAGGAACCACAGCCACCATTACATGGAATAATTGGAAAGGCATACATTGGGAGATTTGCACACATCAAAGATCCATTAGAAGAGGGAAATGAGAAAAATAAAGCAAAAAATATATTGGAAGAAGACAATGATGAAACTCTAGAGGATGAAGAGTTTGGATTATGTGATATTATTGATTAAATTTAAGTTATGCTTGGAAATCAAGCTCATTTTCTGTAACTATTAATTAGTTATACTTGTCATGTTTTGACGTTGACATTTTATGAGAAGAATAAGCATTCAATTAATGTTATTATGTGTTCAATATTTGTATTATGTGATTTTCGCACTAATTTTTATATTAATCATTATTTTTTGAAAAAAACTATGATTATTATTATTTTTTTGACATGAAATTCGTTAATATATATATATATATATTTACCCATTTTTAGTTGAAATTTTCCTATAAAAATTGTGATTTTGACATGTCATTTCTAGCAAAAAATGACAAAAAATGATCACAATGTGTAATTGTTTAGTTATATTTATGTTGAAAATGGTTATTTTTATGTCAATTGTGAAAAATTATTGTTTTTTAGAGACAATTATTTCATGTGCATAGAAAAATTAACTAACGATGTATAAATATGTGGAGTATCGAAACATCAAAATATTGACCACCTTCTTTAAATATGGAAAACAATAAAAATCTCACTCAAAAAAAAAATTAAAATAAAAACAAGAAAATATGAAGGAGAAGACCACTTAAAAAATTCTTAAATTTATAAAATAATTATTTACATTTCATACATTAAAAAATTTAAAGTTAAAAAATGGGTCTTTTAAAAAGGGGCGTGATGCAGAATCACCATTTTTTTGAATCAACATGCAAATCACTAACATTCTAAAATGTAATGTACATAAAAAATTTTAAAGTGCCAAAAACTATGCTCTAAAAAAAATATGTGTGTTTTGCATTGCCCCTTTTCAAAATCAGGTCACTTTTTTGCTATCTCTATGAAATGGGTAATAGTATCAGTTCCTGTTTCAAAGTTTACATTGTTATATAATAACCCTTATCTCCTTTAAATAAATGTGTGCCAGAAACATAACAAGAACTACCTATGTCGCCTAATGCTAAGGTATTGGATTTGTTGCCAAGAGGTCGTGGGATTGAATCTTGTCTAGTCCGTCGATTCGTTAAACAAACTTTTGACCCGTCCTATGTGCTGGCCATGTGTTTCCCTTCGATAGGGACATGTGTCTCCTCAGGATTGGCCCAAAATTAACCAACCACGCAATGACATTTGTCAAACTCTGGAAGTGCCACATGTTAGAGAAAATAGTGTGCTTGGAACTTTGATCGCCAGAACCTTCCATTGATTATTGACACATGGAACCCTGAGTGTTGAATTTGTCCAGTTGACCTTTGAATTTTTGTCCTGTTTGAACGTTGAACTTTGACTTTACATAACCTCTTCATACAAAGTCATATTTCAGTCGTTCAAGTTGTGTTGGATTCAGAATGAAGAAATATACACAATGAAGCTAGTTTCAAAAGCATCTGATAATTTCGATTTTCGATCCTTTTCTAGAACTTTGAGCATATTTAGGATCCTCCAAATCACTACCTCATCATTGTGGGTAATTCCTCCCCACTAAGGCCTTTCAGAACTCCAAAAGATTGTCTATATTGTTTGAAGGTGAGGACAATGTCTCTCCATCTACCCTATATCTTTGGACCAACTTATTTTGAATCTATACATGTTACTCATCCACACAATCATTAGTACAACATAAAACTTACAAAGTATATTGTTCCATATCACACCCATATCTACATCCATGTTTGTTGTTATAACCCACATACTAGTAAAAGGAAGCAAGTTGAATAACAACAGTGAACATACTAACATAAATGAAATTGTACTTTGTTGACTCTTCATAACTAGAACACAACTCAACTTATCATGCATATATACTTATTGTACATTTTCAGATTCTTTAACCAAAATTTTATGATTTTTTAAAATTGTTTTATGCTTAATTGAAGTTGATGGTAGAAACATAGTTTTACTTGCCTAATATTCCCTCTTTAGCTATTCCTCTATTTGAAAAGATTTTTGTTGCCTTTATAAAATTGCTTTTCAAACATATAAATAACGGCTTGCTAAGATCACTCCACATGCATCTAGAGACACTAAATCACATATGACCTTATCCATAAACTGAAACGTGATTGAAAATTGTAAGATACATTTCTTAGTTACTAGAAACTTATGGTTTTTTCTCATCTCATATAGTGTATAACATTTACGATGCTTTTTAGTTTTTAATCCCAACAGCTTAAGCAATTTCTCAGAGATTAGCTTGAGACCTGCTATCTAGCAACATGTCGATCTTAGTATGCTTCATAATGACCCTTATATGAAATATTTTTCATTTTTCTATATCAACCATTAGAATCATTACAAACGTAAAATTTAACTGCCAAACATGTTACAATTTGAGCCTTATCACCCGATTTTGAACCCAAATTTGTTGGCACTATTATTGTTGCAACATTTTTCTTACCCTTCATTCCTTTAAGCCACTTTGGTCATTTGTGAGTGTGTAGTTTCCATCAATGTTCTTCATCATCCCCTTCCTTCTTTTAATTCTTGGAAGGCAACTTATCCTCTTGCATCCTAATGGAATTTATCCTCTTGGATTTTCCCTTTCCTTTGCCCTCTTTTCTAGACTCTTATTCCGATGATACACCAACTATATTTTTTCCTGCTTCAATGTAAGTTTCTTGAACTACTACTTCATCTAGATTAGTAGGACTAAACATGAATACAATATTACAAATATATTTAGGTAATACTCTTATATATTTCATTACAGTTTCATGTGTATGTAAGGGAATATCAAGCATTGATTCCTTCTTGCGAAATTCATATGTGTAGTCTTGCATCGATTGTCCTTTCTTAACCTTAAGACTTTTCCATTCTATTAAGGTTTTCTCCTTATATCTCAACGTGTAGAATTTCTTTCTAAGTGCAGAAAAAAATTGACTCCATGATGGAAAAATCTTACCAATATGATGAGTCCCATATTTTAACTTACTCTCCCACCAGATGAGTGCAGTGCCTCCTAGACCAAGTAAATCCAATCGACTCTTAACCACATCTTCAGAAATCTACTGCACACTATAATACACCTCCATTTGTCTAATCGAGTTATCATGTTTCTCAGTATTGATTTTACCATTATACATGGGTAAATCAAATTTCACATACAATTGAAGCAAATGTTTTGGAGAAGATGATTCAGGTTGACAACCAAAAATAGAAGAGAAAGGATTTTTTTGTCATCATCAGTTTCTATCTTTTTATGTTAATTAGATGGTCCTTCATCTTTAGGATTTTTAGAATGTAATGCCTTAGCTTCCCCATCTTTAGGCTTATCTTTCTCTTTCACCTTTTTGAAATCAAGGTACATTTCCTAAACCATGGATAGCAAGACCATGAAAGCATCTAGAAAGTCTACATTAGATCCAAAAGGATGATCACCTCTTCCTTCTTCAACCATCTCTTCTTCTCGAGTTGTTCTTCTTCTCGAGCCAACTTCTAGATCTCCTTCAAAAAGTTGTCCTTCAGCACACCTTGTAGAAATTTCACTTGTAGATCAACTGATAATGCAATATCCTAAAGCATAATACTAGATCTAATTCTACAACAAGCTTTGTGGAAACTTAATCGAATATGAGCAAGATCAAATGGAACACATATAACAAATGAATAGAAAGCATACACACATGAACATAGAAGATAACTATGGGGAAAGCCTCAGCCTAAAACCCCCATCTCTGTATTACCATACAAGTGGAAAATATGTCTGATTATATAGAGCCTTAGCTTCAGAAACTATCCAGTTCTCAGCACAATCAAACAATACAGCTCACAGACTGTCCAGGCAACACACATGCCTTTCCTCAGGCCTCCAAGCCTCCTATTTCCTTGCACAGTTTTTCTTGGGGTCCAATGAAGCCACTTGTTTGAATTAGCCTCATCACACTCACTAAACTGAAGAAGTAACTGCGCAATCCTCAAGGAAAGAATTCCTTCTGCATGCAAGAGATATTCACAATAATTAATTAATTATTAATCAAACAGTTGCTAAGAACAATTTTGAATTTTACTTCTCTACTTTAGTTCAAGGACTAACTAAAATAGGAAAGTATCCCGAAATGCTATTTATGGCAGTGCTAAAAATAACACTTCTATATTTAGCATTTCTTGTTGTTATTTTCAACACTCCCTCTCAACAAGAAATGGATTATCAGTCACCCCAATGTGGAACTCGAACTTGCATTTTGACAATGCCTTAGTCAAAATATATGCATTCTACTCCTTGGTCGAAACATAGAGCAACAACATGATCCTCTTCACCACATAGTATCGAAGATGATGGTAATGGATATCTATGTGGTTGGACCTATCATGAAACACTGAATTCTCAGAGAGTTTGATACAACTCTGCTTATCGCAGTATATCACTGTAGGATCCATCATCTGACCATAAAATCCCACTAGAATCTTCGACATCCAAATGACCTCACATTCTCCCTGACTGGTAGCCATATATTCAGCCTCTGCTAAGTTAAGTGCAATTGACCTCTGTTTCCTACTGTACCAGGAAATTGCAATTGAACCAAGGTTTAGGATTCCTCCAGAAGTGCTCTTCCCATATGATGGACTCCCTGCCCAATCAGCATCCGTGAAGCCTTGAAGCTTCACTCCCTCTGTCCGTCTGTAACATAATCCGTACTGAGATGTGCCTCTGAGGTATCTCAGCACATGCTTCGCTGCCTTCCAAAACAGCTTGGTTTGCTGAACCATAGCTTGACTCAATTAATTCACCGCAAAGCACAAATCTAGTCGTGTGTTCGCTAGATATATTAGTGAACCCACAAGTTGCCGATAAACAATAGCAACTACTACCTCACCTGAAGTAGCATCCTCCTTCCTCCAGTTACCTGCTAGAGGAGTCTACATGGGTTTGTACTTCTTCATATGAAAGTGCCTGAGTATCTCATTGGAATACTTGCCTTAAGACACAAATACTTCCCCATCTTTCTGCCACACTTCCATGCCTAGAAGTTAGTGCATGAGGCCCATGTCCTTCATCTCAAACTCCCTTGCAAGGTCCTCCTTGCAAGATTTGATTAGTTGATCATCACCTGTCAAAATCAGATCATCTACATAAAGAACAATGATAAATGGCTTACCTTCTACCATGATGTGGTAATGGTTCATATTTTCTTCACCCTTCATGAACCCCAACCCAATGAAATAGTTGTCGATCCTGGTGTACCAAACATGGGGTGCTTGCTTCAACCCACACAATGCTTGCTTGAGTTAGAAAACATGTGACTCACGATCAAACATCTCAAATCCTTTGGGCTACTCAATGTACACCTCTTCCTCAATCTTCCCATTGAGGAACAATGTCTTCACATCCATCTAATGGATCTTCCAACCCATCTGAGCTGATAGAGCTAACATCAATTTGACAGATGAGTACCTTGTTGCAGGAGAAAAGGTCTCATCGTAGTCGGTCCCCTCAACCTGTGAGAAACCACGTGGAATGAACCTTGCCTTATGTTTCTCAACACTACCATCAGCTGCCTACTTTACCTTGTAAAGAAATAAAGAACTTACCACTGACTTGTCCCCAGGTTTAGGGACAACATCTGACACACTGTTCCATATGATAGAGTCATACTTCTCTACCATTGCATCAATCTAGACTAGTTGCTGCACTATCTCCTCAAAAGAAGAAGGTTCGGTCGCTACACAGTTCCCAACCAAGGCCATGTAACCATTGTATTGCTCGGGAGATCTCCTCTGTGTGCGCTGAGAGGATCATTGCCCCACATTCTCTCGTGCATCTAGCATCAACCTGTCAGCTTCCCTCGAGTGTTTCTACCCGTCTCTAGAAGACCCTCCATAAGTGGATGTCTCCACTCCCGGATCCTCTGCATGTGTCTGCTCCACATCATCAGGAGACTCCTCCTCCTTTGGAACCAAAAGTTCCTCCTCTACATGCAACTTGAGCTCGCTCTCAAGGGAAAATCGCATGGGTCTTTACTCGTTGAACTTCAGATCCATGCACACTATGGTCCTTTGACTGGTAGGTAGAAACACCTTATAATTGTGGTGTGTATTTTTGTACCCCATAAGCATCCCCAACTCAGCTGTTGGGTCTAGCTTCTTCTGAGCATCTTTGGTCACATGACAGTAAACTGATAATCCAAAGATGTGGAAGGGACTTACATCTAGTCGCTTCCTGGAAAAGGCCTCCTTTGGTGTCTTCATCCCCAAGATACGGTGAGGACCTTTATTATGTAAGTATACTACTGTATTGCATGCCGCAACCCACAAATGAAGTGGTAGGCTTTGATCATGCAACATCACTCGAGTTGCTCCCAGTATTGATCTGTTCTTCCTTTCGGCCACCCCATTCTGTTGTGGATTATGGGGTGCCGTCAGCTCCCATTTAATTCCTTCTGCAACGTAGAAGTCCTTAAACTGTTGGGAGACATGCTCTCCACCATTGTTGCTTCACAAGGCTTTTAGTTTCTTTCTATATTCTTTCTCTGCAAGGGCTTTAAACTAACAAAACCTCAATAAGGTTTGATCCTTCTTTTGCATAAAGTAGATCCAACATCTATGAGAAAAATCATTAATAAAAATAACATAGTGCCTTTGTTTAGCGGTTGAGGCTGTAGAGAATGGTCCACAAACATCTGAGTGAACTCACTCCAGGATTGCTCCAGATCTACTATCTTGATCCTAAAAGGAATATTTTGCATACTTACCCAGGGTACACCCTTTACATGTATCTGTTTCCTCTAGTTTTCCCTTGGGTAAGCCAGTAGAAATTTGTTGCATGATCTTCAGGGCTCCATGGTGCAAGTGGCCCAGTCTTCTATGCCATAGCTTGCCAACATCTTGGCTTGCACCAACTCAACTTTGGAACTCAATGCAATGCAGTCGTCTACCTCCAACTTGTAGAGATTCTTCACTCGAATCCCAATTTGCTTGGTCTATCCAGTGCCGATATGCCTCAAGAAAACCTTTCCTTTACTAAAGACTACATCATAGCCCTTATCTTATAGAATAGCAATAGACACAAGATTTTTTTTCAGACTTGGTACATACTTCACATCAGTTAGGGTGAGAGGAGATCCATGCTCCCTTTGAAACACAACTGCACATTCATCTAAAACACTGTACTTTCCATCATCGCCCGTTTTGATCTACATCTCGAGATCCTTCTCCTCCAATGTATTGGAAAGATTCTTGTCACCTGACATGTGGAAAGAAGCTCCACTGTCTAGGTACCAAACACATCCCACCATGTATGAAACCATACATGCGATAAGAGAGAAATCTAGTTCAAACTGTGAAGCAAGAGCCTCACCATCTGATCCCTTCGAGGATCCCTTCTTGGATTTATTTTGTGGACAATTTGTTGGATAATGGCCCACTTCATGAAAATGAAAGCATCGCACTCGATTTTTCAAACTTCTTCCCGCCATGAGAAGGTTTGGATTGGGATACCTTCCCTTTCCCTTTCCTAGCTTTACTCGCAAAAGCTAGATTTTCTTCATCATCTTGTTTTGGTGAAGATCCATCTCTGGTGCTTCACCTTATCTCCTCCTGCATTATATCCGACCAAAGTCATTCCCAATCTAGTAGTTTCTCTCTTCTGTTTATGGAGTCTTGGTAGCTATGCCACCTCTTAGGAAGATTGAGGAGTGTTAGACTCACCATGTCGTCATCAATAGTCGTGATCCCTACACTTCCAAGCTCATCCCTGTAGGTGGTGAGATTGTGCAGGAACATAGATATTGTGTCGCCCTTTTCACACTTGATTTTCCAAAGCTTGTCTTTTAGCGCCAACTTCCTCTAATCATTGCTATTCTGATATAGATCTTTCAATGTTTTCCACCTCAAAAACAATGTCTCCTTCCCATGGAGGCTTGAGACAATGTGGTCTCGAACTCCCTCCACGAGGATTCTCCTTGCTCTAGCCACACATTTCTTCCATTCTGCCAATTCTTGGGCACTAGTTGTTGTAGGCTTGGGGACTTCTTGGTCAATGAAGTCCTTTAACCCACTATCCTCTAATATACTCCGATGCAATCCTTCTAGGCTATATAGTTTGAGCTGCCATCAAGTGCATACTCAAGCCTCAAACTGTTGACCACCATTGATGAAATTAAGATGTGATAAGAACTCCATTTCTATAATCAGGAACTCTAAACTTCATACTTCTCCCTTCTTGTATATTTTTCTTCACTTTGATCACCTTTGCTCTGATACCATGTAGAAATTCCACCTGTAGATCAACTGATAATGCAATATCCTAGAGCATAATACTAGATCTACTTCTACAATAAAATTTGCAGAAGCTTAATTGAATATGAGCGAGATCAAATGGACCACATATAATAGATGAAGAGAAAGCATACACACATGAACATAGAAGATAACTCTGGGGAAAGCCTCAGCCTAAAACCACAATCTCTGTATTATCATACAAGTGGAAAATATGCCTGATTACATAAAGCCTTAGCTTCAAAAACTATATAGCTCTCAGCACAATCAAAAAATATAGCTCACAGACTGTCCAGGAAACATATATGCCTTTCCTCATCCCTCCAAGCCTCCTATTTCCTTGCGCAGTTTTTCTTGGGGTCTAGTGAAGCCACATGTGTTAATTGGCCTCATCAAACTCACTAAACTGAAGAAGTAACTGTGCAATCCTCAAGGAAAGAATTCCTTCTGCATGTAATATATATTCACAATGGAATATTCTTGCAACTGATAGTACATTGTCCCTCCATCTGATCTCAACTGGGTCTCTGTTTGAACTGACATGAATGAGTTATTTATGAGAGAATATTCAATGATCTGAAGTGCAGTAGTTACATGCATGAAAGCATTAACTAACTAAACTCACAATTAATTCTACAAGCTATTAGAATTAATCTAACTGGACTTAACTCAGTTAACTAAGCTAACTAATTACAACTCACTCTCATCTTCTTAACTAAGGGATAAATTCCTCAATCAATGGAGAAACTGTTGCATGTCTTCACATAGACTTCATGTTTGATTTTCTCCAACTAATTAACTCAAGATGAATTAATTAAATATTAATCAAAAGGATACTAAGAAAAAATTCAAATTTTACTTCTCTATTTTAGTTCAAGGACTAACTAAAATAGGAAGGTATCCTGAAATGCTATTTATAGCAGTGCTAAAAATAGCACTTCTATATTTGGCATTTCTTGTTGCTATTTTCAACACGCCTTTATTTGCTGCTGATGATCATGCACACCTAAAACCAAACTATAAATAACCACTCTAATACCAATTGATCTAAAATCCTGATCGAAATTGATACTAGTTTATTAACTTTTTAAAAGTGTTTGCATGTATCTAAAATCACCATTAAAAAGAGCTCAATTTAAAAGACATAGGAAACTTGGAAGGAAATGGCAAGAAATAAACACTAACAACAAACCATGCAAGAGACAATGACACCAACATGTTGATAATAGAGTTTGTCTGTCTTCAAGCCCACATCTTTGGGCCT
Source organism: Pinus taeda (assembly GCA_000404065.3). NCBI lineage: Eukaryota > Viridiplantae > Streptophyta > Pinopsida > Pinales > Pinaceae > Pinus > Pinus taeda. The sequence goes on along the minus strand of APFE030016466.1, from coordinate 20,105 downwards.
AGTCATTAGTGGGGAAGCCTCTTTACTAAAATAATAAAAAATGCTTGTACATCAAAATAAGAACTCCATCGCTTGAAACTAATGGCACTTGTACGTTCAAAAGGCCTGAAATCCATATTTCTACTCTTTTCGTGCTCAAAACAGTCTATAAATGAATAAAATGAGCTAAAAACACTATGTCGTCTACTTAAAAGGACAAATCATTATAAAATTTTGAACACATGAGCTTCTGGCTCAATGGTTGAGAGTGTAGGTTATATTTTTCAAGTTCATGTGTTTGATTCTCATCAAGCATGATTTTCTGTTCTTTTATGTATTACAAGTATCGAAAGTATTAAAAAATTTCAAACATTATGGCGGCAGGGTCAATGGACCTACCACCCCACATACCATATATACATTACATTCAATGTATAACTTTATGGTAACTATTAAAAACAAGTCACTAAGCCAATCATTACTGGCTTAGTGCATGGCACCATGGCATATCATAGGATATATAATTATACATGTCCATGCATTCATAGCATTGGTATTCCAAAAAACACATCCAGAGCCTCTTGATTTCCCGGCATCTCTACTGCACAACATTTCCGATGCCTCGCTCCATAGCTCCGCTCTGGCTCCCAGATGTGATCGATAAGATAGAATGCATTATACACATTCAATTCCAACTCCGTACTGATTTCAAATGCTATCTCCCCTCCCAAGATTTCAAAATAAAGAGTTGCTCGCCAAGGTTTTCAAATGACTCTGAATTTTTAAACTGGGTGGAGAATTCTTGAATCAAAAGCTACAGTTTAGGGAATTCCATAGCACGCCTCCTCGTCGCCCACCCACACAAATTTAGCTAAGTGGATGACGTTCCTCAACGCAGAGGTGGAGAAGGTGATAGTGGAACTTCGGAAAGCATCTCCGACAGCACATGGCCTCTGATGTAGGCCTGCTCCTAGAATCACGGACTCATGGAGGGCTCTTTGTTGATTGAGATTGGAAATCAGGGCTATGAGCCACAGGTACAGGGGTAGTGCCTAATTGAGATAGAGTGTGTGCCGAATGGAGCCATTTTTGCACATGAAGCGATGGGTGCATTTATCAGCCACTGCAGGTGGAATTTGTGTCCGGAGAGCATCGTAGTTGAGGTTCTAATAATCATGTTTCCTATGCAGTTTCACTAGATGACTAATGCTCTTCTTATGGCAAGGGAAGAAAAAGTGGAAGTGGAGATGAAAACTGTGAAAGGGGTTGTTGGAAGGAATGAGTTGGAGAGGGCAGTGCGAATTTTAATGAGTGTCAAAAGTGTGGAGGTGAAGCATGGAGTGGAGGCTATGAGTAAAGTTGTCTTTTATGCCATTTTCCATAAGGACGAAGATGCTTGGAGAAACTTGGATTCATTCATTCTGTATGCAGTAGGGTGAATTTTGATCACTCAACAAACAATATCACTCTGTTTTTTGTTTCATTTTGGCATGGTCGTGCGTCATTGGAATGGACAGGCTTCAATTTCATGGATTCATAATAACCCCAACATTGGGTTGCTGTCAGAAATTCCATGAGAATTAGACTTTAGTTAATGTGGTAAATTCAAATGGATCCATGAGGAAATTTGCTTTAGCATTTTCCTTTGAACAACATTTTTTTGAATGGTTATTTTTGAATGTCAAATGTAAAAATGTAAGAAGTAATACTCATTTCGTTAACAACCCAGAATGAGATAACATTAATGACTCAAACAAATTCCTATCTCCGATTATTTGGATTCTAGTTCTATTTCACCCTCTTTTATGACATTGATTCCATATAGTTTAATGTGCGAGAATTAATGATGGTAGTGCTAGCATGTCCTCTGATGAAAATGAAATGGTTTTCTGTTCATTATGAATTCAGACCCATTTTTAGATTTACTTGAATATCTCGACTTTGATCACTGTCCATTGTTATTGTTCGTTCAGTTACAGTGCCCAAACGTTGTACAAAAGTTGTTGGCATCGATTAATTTCTCGCATGTATTCATCTTCATAATATGTTCCAATTCAAACATAATTAATTATCTGATTACTTCAGTATATAATTAGTTGTCCAATCATCAGTTTCATGTAGGTTCATAATTTTTTTCTCAAAAGATAAATGGTAATGAGCCCATGGATCATTCTATATTTCATAAAGGAATATCTACAACAATATTGTATATTTCGTAAAGGAATAACTACAACAATAATTGTTGTCTGAAGTATTCAAAACGATTTCCACGATCATATCACATGCATTTTGGAAGGCATGCCAAGTAAGAATGTCACACTTCAAAATAGAGTGGGGGTTCATATTCTTGTAGAAGTTGTATGGGTTTCACTGAGAGCTGAAAAAAAATGTTAAAGTACTATTACGCATCCATGAAAAAATATATCATTGTTAAATGTGGATACGATGAGTGAGAAGATATACATATATGAATGAGAAAAGTTGGTTATAGCACTGGACACTCACCATCCATGAAAAAAAATATCATGGTTAAATGTGGATATGATGAGTGAGGAGATATACATATATGAATGAGTAGGTAATCGAATTTATTGTTTTTTATTTATTTAAAATATTATCTCGTATAAAAAAAATGTAAACCAAGGAAATTTAAATTAAAGTATAAAACTTTTATTTATAAAAATGTTGGAATATAATGTTGTCTTGGATTGATGCTGATTGAGTGTTTTGTTAAGGCAGTTTTTGATGTGAAGTCACCGGTTCAATTCCCCCTTCTCAATCTAGGAGATATATTAGACATGTTAAAGATGTAGTCCTACCAAAGCTAGGAAAAAGAAAAGTTGAAATATAATAAAAAATTTAGTTTATATATATATATATATATGAATCAAATAATATTTTTCTTGATTAAAAAATTTATATATAGTTAAAAGTTCATGTATAATGTTTTTAATATATTTTTATTGTTTTTAAAAATAAATTAAATTTAACAATTAATGATTAATAAGAAATAATTCATTTTTGTGAAAAGATCTAACATTTTCTACTTTTTATTATAAATGTTCTTTAAATAGTTAAGAAAATCAAGATATATCTATTTTTAAAATTAATGTGTTTAAAATTTAGAAAACAAATTTATAATTTATCTTATTTATTTTAATAAAAGTATTATATCTAACGTTTTAATCAAAATTAAATATACCTAAAACATTAATACAAAATATATTCTTAAGATATAAAATATTGAATTTTCAAACAATATGAACAAGTTATAAAATTCATGTTCATTTTATGATGCATATATGTTATTTACATATCCATGATTACTAGTCCATTTCCAAACTACAAACTACTTTAAGGCACACCTTTTAAATAATGTTTGAACATATTATTAAGCATTATAAATTTATTAAAAAATGCCAAAACATATAATTAATCAATATGGAATTTTAATTACATCATTGTTCAATATCAAAGAGAGCTCCAATGCTACATCGATGGGGTGTTAGGCTTAGGGAGTTTCAAGGAGCATGCAAAGGAGGGAAAGGTGGTGGTTGAGTTTGAATGTGTGGTAAGCGCAAATGACAAGGTCAAGGGACATCAACAGGTTGAGGGTCTCAACTAGTACCATGAGAAGACATTCAACGTAAATACAATATCACTTACAAAGATGGAAATAAATTATAGATTTAGTGCGATGTCGGCATATAACATATTTCAAGGCTAAAGTTTTTATTTATGCTCTATGAACCCTCTTCTAAACTATCTAGTTTGATGATCTCTCTACTTTGGATTTCCCATATTGGTTTTAGTCATTCTAGGGGATAAAGGTAAGGTTACGGAAGCTTGGAAACAAGGGTAGACTAGAAATTGAATTTTCTTCTTGCTTGGGGTTTAGCTTTAATAACACCTACTTCAAAAAAGATTGGGGAAAAGGAAAAAAATGTGTTTGGATATAAAGGAACAAGTCAACTCAAGGTTTTTGGTACTATTATGTGACACATGTGTAAGGATATATGATGCAAACACATAGCCAGTTCATGTGTCAATGCCCAATGGAGGTTAAGGCTAAGGATCACCAATGGTGAGAGGGAATGTATACGACATACATTTTAATGGAGATTTAAGGTGTCTAGGATATAGGAAATTCCAGGACTAGGGAGAAAAGATACTTTAGATTAGCTTAAATATATTGGGATATGAGAGACATGGCAGTGTATGGCATAGCTCCAAAAACATTTGAGATTGTAAAGTTTTGACATCTCTTACTTTTTGAGACTAAATTTGATGAATCTGTCAAAGGGATCTTTAGAATATCCAAATATTAGTTAAAAATGCAATCGAATGGGTTGAGCATGTGAATGATTATGAAGGCTTAATAAAGTCAAAGTGCTCTTAGGAAAAATTGATCCTAATTCAAGAGGATTTTCTCCCACCTTTGTTTAGCTTAGCTTGTACTTTGCATTCTCAAAATCCAAGCTAATGAAAGATGGAGGCAACTTAAGGACTCCCTTGGAGTATCATACTTCATCTACTAATTTTTAGATTTATCTTGTTTTGATTTGATGTGTTTTAGTACTTCTATGTAGGGTAATAGCTTTGTCCCAATTTTAAAAGGTGGCCTTGAAAGTTGCAATGTTTTTTTTAATCATAAAATCAACTATTCTTTCTATCATTTCTATCAACCAATTTTTTTTGGAATTGTAGAACAACTTGGCTTCCTATGTGGCTATATTATTTTGGAATATTACGAGGGCTTGATTTCCACTTTGGCAAGCCCTACCACACTCTACGAATTTTTTATATATTTTGTTATGCATGTGAAATGGAAAGTGTGTGTGTGTTTAAAAATAAATAAATTTAGACAATTATAATGTTAAAATTAATGAGAATAGCTCACTTGACGAAGAGATTTAATATTCTACTTTTATTATACATTAAATTTTTTTTTTTTAATTAGTTAAGAGAATCAAGATATATATTTATATATATATATATATATATATATAATATAATATTAATCTAATATAGTATTTGCGCTAAAATTTTGAAAGCAAATTTAATAATCTTTTGGGTGCTTATTATAAAAGAATAAGAGGAATAGAGTGTATGGTTAAGTGGAACATTGCTCTACCTATGTTGGTGTTGGCCTTCAACTTTCAAATAGATAAGTTCTTCCTTTCGTTTTTTTATGCATTTGATTAATAAGATGCACTATGTTGAAGTGTTTTACTATTTGAATGTTGAATATTGCTATAGCTTTACTATTTCTTCATAATGGGAAATCAATGTTATATGTGCTAATGTGATTCATGTAAATGTAATTTTATATGATGCTACAACATTTTTACTAAATATCATTATCTCTGTTTATTTTTCGATGTGAGTGTGCAAGTAAACATCCATGGTGTTATAGCTTGTGAAGAACATGCTATGTGAATTGATAATATGGTTATAGGATACAATTAGGGAATAAGGAATTGTGGATGGACCATATGTTTTCTTTGCTAATGTTATGCATGACATTGGAGGTATACATTTTTCCCCATCTACTTAATCATACTCATTTACCTTGCAATTTTTTTTTATCAAAATAATAACTCACTTGTTAAGCACGAAATTGGAGGTAAAATAAAAATAAACCATTTCGAATAAACTTTTTGATTAAAATTAATATAAAAAAATAGATATAAAATATAATTGTGTAAGGGAAAATTCCAAAAGATAAAGTTCCTCTAATACCCAAGGGTTTTGAAAACTAGGCTATCCATGAATATTTTTGTTTCTTGAGCTGCTTCTTGAGAATTTTAGATAAAAGTACATATCTACAATGCCTCATATTCTTATTGAGAGTGATCACGATGTTCCTTTTGTTTACATGTATATTTTCTTCCGCGGGATATGAGGATCAACTTGTTAAATCGAAACCTAACAACAGTAATTGGCACTAACAATAGATATGTGCACACATGATCAAATTAGTGTACAAGTACATGTTTGTATTATTTAACATTGGATTTTAATAGGGAAAAGGGAGTATAATATAGGATTATTTTGGGGGAGAAATACATTCTTGTAGCTCCAAGGTTTTTTTTTGCCACATATCTAACAAGAATTTGATAAAATAATTAAGGCTTTTTCCCCTTCAAAGTCCTGTGCATGTTAAAGATATGTTGCAAGAGTTTTGCGACATTTTGGAACTACTTAGAGATCAGAAAATATTTTTCCATTCTAAATACCTAGATCTCTGAAGAAATTATTCAAAAACCCAAATCAATATCTCACTTGTTATATGTCGGATTTAGGCAAACCTAAAAGAATCTTAGGGGTTTCCAACATAGATTTGTGTTAGTCCATCCTTCTATAAACACATAGGCTATATGAAAAGTGGGTAGTTGACAATGGCAATGGACATATTGAGTGATTTGCATGATAACTACTCTACTTTCATATTATCTCTAAGCGATGTATGTTCCCAATGCATGATAACCTATAGAGAGGAGGTGATGTATGTTCGAAAAGTAGGCAAGATTACTGAGTGAAATTGGTATACAAAGGAAGAAATACACACCAAATTAGTAATACAAAGCGAGAATGATGCATGAAACATGCCATGATTGATCATATACAAGTGTATATAATGTCCATGTTCACACAATATTAAGTTGAAGAGTCTGAAAAAAAATAACAAAGCATGACCAATTTCGAGATCAAGAGGAGTTTGGTAGTGGCCATTACTAGTTTAGGCCCTATAGCTTGCGGGTGAACATTCAATGCCCATTTTATTGTTGAGAACTAAAAATTGCTCCAAAACATGTAGAAAAATGATGTTATCATGATTTCACAAGATATTTTATGAATTGTATTTTATTAATTTAAAAATTCAATTGAATAGGAAACATTTTAAATACTATTGATACCACTGAGTATTAACCATGTTGACAAAATTTGTGCAATCAATGCCAAATCATCACCACTACAATCAGTCCCAAATAATGATGACTGCAACTAGATATTCTTATAGCTCCAAGGATTTTATTGGGTCACCTACTTTATCAATTCTTGGTAGAAACATAATAAATAAAAATTTAAACAATTTTAGAAGAATTATTTTTTTAATAGGTTGTCTTCTAGGAAAGGTCTTCTGGTAGAGTTTTTCAAGCTATTAACACCTTGGAATTCAATAAGCAACAACTAATTTATTATTTATTCATAGAAACATAATTTTTATAGAGTTTAAATTTAAGATAAATGATAAGTAAATTGATAACGATTGAATTTGGGTTTTATCATCAACATACAATTTTGGAACATAAGGGATTACTTTTTTCGGATGGATGTTTTTTCATATATGTTGACTTAAGGATGGGGAAAGATGGAAAGAAAGAATCAAACATTGATTGTAACACCTCCCTCCCCACATTTACCCAATTTTACAAGCCCTCAAGGTGAATATGAAGCAGAGTGCCACTATGACATGACCCAACCTCCTAGTTCTAGGAAAGGAAGTGGGGCTTGCAAACTGAACACAAACTGGAAACCTACAGGGACTACAAATCATCCAGGAGCTGGAGTAACAACTCAGGTGGTCAATCCTTGAGTTGGAACCTGATTTCACTAGACTAGTCCACAATTGCATGCATGACAAGGCTCAGGTCCAGTTATAGGCTTCCAACAGCATACGTAACATTTCCTCCATGCAGTTATAGCAAAAAATCTCGAGTTTGAAGGACAAGGTCTTGAGATCTGAGCCACCTTTCTAGGTTAGCCTTCTCAGGTACAAAAAAGGTACAAAATAGGTCATAGGAATGAACTCATTCTCCAATACATGTTTCTTTTTTATATGTGCATATATATGTAAGCCATGCATATAGAGAATATAGCATCCATATATATACCACACATGTATATATGTGCTTCCAAACGAAAACCAACATGCTCCAACCATTGATATATTTATACCGGAGGATGGAATGTCCTCTGGAAATTATAAAAGAAATTTTAGAAGTGGATGTAAATTGTATCTACGATGTGATAGTTTAAAAATAATTTTGTTGAGCTTTTGAAGCGAGAATCTGTTTCTTAGGCCATAAATATTTTAAGGGTATCTGGCTACTGTCGACTCTCATCAACCATTCTTGTTTCTTGAATTCGACTCATCTGGAAGAGGGAGGTGTTGTGTTTATTCAAGCATGCAAGCTCATCTAGAGAGAAGAAGAGATAACCATTTATTACCTCGACACTCTCGTCCCCTTGTTGCAACACTCAGTCAATTGTGACTATTTTGGCTACATATGAAAGTGCTAGAGATGTAGATTGGAGAAATTTTCAAGGCCACTCCTAGAGCCCATAACTAGAGAATTTGGAAAATTGCTTAGAAAATAAATGGAGGAAATCGATGCTGCAAGGTCTCTTCAATTGCATCCTTTCGATGTTGGTCTTCGGGCATATGAAAAATTTGCAAATATTTTTGTAAAGGTGGAAGAGGTTATGAAGGGTTCCCTTGAGTCAAAAATGGAAGAATAAAAGAATTGGGTTCATGCATCTTTTTTGTTTTCCTATTTTGTAGGAACGTAGTCGAACATGTTCTTCTCCACAATGTTAGAGGAATGTGTTCCTTATGGAAATATAATCCTAGAAACTATTCATAGAACTATATCAAGGATATTCAAAATATAGTAATGGTATCTTAGCATGTAAATGAAGCTAAGCATTGGATGATGGATGAAAATGAAGCACCTATTACAAGAAATGTATCAAAACAAGAAAGGGAGGAACACATCCAACAAAGAGAACATATTTTCAAGGAACTTGTATTTCAATATTCAAACTAGCCGATGTTTTATTAATAGTACAAATGACATTCCCATGATATCATAATATTCAATGTCAAAGGCATTAGGTAGGGTGGCATTTTGAAGGGTTAATTTGTTTGAAGTTGTTTGAAATAGTGAGATGTTGTTATCCTATCTAGTAAGACATAGGGAAACATGCCATTTGGGAGGGCTAATTTGTTTGAAGTTTTTAGAAAAAAATACTTAGATGATGTTATGTTTTTCTTGTATGAGTTTAAGATAATGTCTAAATGCAAGCTAGGAGCGTTTAGTTGGCATGCGTTGCTTATGGGGTTATTTTGGTATGGATATTGAATATTAATGTCGGTAATTGAGCCACTGTGCTCTGAAAATAAAAAGAAAAACCATAAAGGTGTCAACGACAGGCTATGGCACATCTTCTCTCTCAAAGATATACGGAAGAAACTACAATGAAAAAGGAGTCCAAATCTTGTATAGCATGCACACATATACACATGTAGGTATATATATGGAAGCTACATTATGTATATGCATGGATTGAATATATATGCACATATATGAAAGAAACACATACGGAAGAATGAGTTCATTCCTATGGCCTCTTTTATACCTTAGTAGCCTACCCACTAGCTTGACTTGTCTATGCTTGTCCTCTATGTTTTCTGAATTCACTAGTCATTGGTTCTTTATAACTTGGACCTAAGGTAGCTGGGAGCTGTTGGGTCCCCATAATACTAGTGATTACCCCATTACTATTGTAGTTGTACCCCTTATTAATATTGTTCTGCCCCTATTGTGCCCATATTGTTACTATTGTGCCCCATAGAAGCCCACTATTGTTATTATTATGCCCTTACATTATTATTGTTATGTAGGCTCTGATTATGTTATGACCCCTTAGACTCCTATATATAGAAAGGAGGTCTTTTCATTTGTATCATCCAAGAATTTTTCATTTATGTAATGTAAAGGATGTTTCCCTCTCAAAGAGGGTGAATTCTAAGGCGTTGATCTATCTTTTCTAACTTTTCTTGAGCTGGTTTCATAACATTTCGTATCAGAGCTTTGGATTCTAAGGTTTCGCTGCTCCAAACAGGTCATTGTGGCATTTTCGCTATAAATTGTTTTCTGCGATGTTTCAGAAGTTGAAAAAAAAACCCATTTGAGAAGACATCGTGCTACATCTGGGGTCTGAATTTCAAATCCTTTTGCGCTATAATTACGGAGATATGATCTGAGAAAGTTGGTGTTTTTGCAGACTCCTAAATTACATTCCAAACATGTGAGATGTGGCAAATCATCATAACTTTTTATCTGAGCATTGGATTGAAATTTTGTAAAAATGTGCAAAAATAGGACGGAATGTAGTTTCTTCTATATATTTTTTAGAGCCAGAGGTCACAACAGTGACTCGTGGAACATCATACAATTTCTCTCTACTGAATTAGTCTATAATCAGGTCACTGTGGGAGATTTTGCATAACTCTTCATTGGAGAATGCAATTGGGGTCAGACTGGTGGCATTGGAAAGAGAACACAGAGGGCTACCACAGGTTGCAATTTCAGAACTGGATGATCGAAAATTAGAGAGATATATCAGAGGCAATATCGAGCTCCTACAAAGTGAAAAAAGGTGTGTATATTTTTTAAAATGTTTTCTTAAGCTTCATTTGAAAATTTATTTTGAAGGAATTCAAAGGGAATAATGAAGCATTACTATCAGTAATTGATGCCTTGAAGAAAGAAAATGGAAACACCTAGTAGGCGACCTAAAAGCTCTAGCATGACTCATGAAGAAGAGGAAGAAATGCAACATGATATATCAAAATTACGAGACCAAGTGCAACAAGTGTCACTTGCACAAAAAGGAACATAATCTAAGATGGATTGTTTAAAGAAAGGTGTAGAAGCTAATATGAATGACGTGGAAGCTAAGATGAATGACGTTGAAGCTAAGATGGATGATTTGAAGATAGATTTGAAAACACACATGGCAGAATTGAAGATAAATATGAATAAGTTGCTACAAGAAAGGGTCACTAAGGGTGAAAGGGGAGTAAAGGAAACTCATGATGAGAACAAAAGAAATGTTAATCTCGATTCCATAGCCTCTAATGTTGGATCGAAGACCCACCATATTCCAAAAATCGATATGAGGAAGTTTGATGGCAAGGATCCCGCAACATGGATATTACAGATTGAGCAATTTTTCGATCTCAATAATGTGCAAAACACACAAAAGGTACGTATGGCAACTTTATATTTGGAACCAAATTAGTTTATATGGTATCAATGGCTTTGCTCTCATAAACAATTTATCACTTGGGCAATTTTTATGGAAGAATTGATAGCACATTATGAGGATACAAAAAGCAACACTTTTTTTAGCCAATTGATAAGTCTTAAACAAAAGGGTTCAATAATGGAGCACATTGAGGAGTTCCAAAAATTGAACATAAGGGTAAAAGATATTCAAGAAGAGCATAGGATTGATGTGTTCATAGGGTCTTTAATGGATAATATCCAACATTTATGTTTGCCTTTGGGAACCTGATTCATTAGAGAAGGCATTCAGGTTAGCAAGAAAAATGGAAAGCAAAATTATGGCAACCAGGAAGCATACCACTCACATCTATAAAGATGGAAGTGGTGTTACCACTAGTCTTCCACAACCTATAAGGTTGACACCACAACAATTGGAAGAAAAAAGAGAAAAAGGGCTTTGTTACAGTTGTGATAGCAAATACACTAAAGGTCATAAGTGTGCTGAGAAGAAATAATTCTACATAGATTGTGAAGAGGAAGAAGAAAAAGAGCAAGAAAGGTCAAAAGAAGAGGATATACTCCAGGAACAAAGCCTAGATGAAGAACAAATGAATCCGACCATATCTTGTAATGCATTGGCGGAATTACCACTCCTCAAACCATCAAGATAGAAGGACAAATCAAGAAGAAAAAGGTAATAGTGTTGATTGATTCAGGAAGTACCCACAATTTTATTCATTGTAAGGTAGCAAAAGAATTGAATTGCTTCTTGTATCCAGGACCAGAGTTTCAAGTGATGGTTGCAAATGGAGGAACAATAAATTGCTTCGGAAAGTGCCATAATATCAAGCTATCCATGGCAGAATATGTATTGACTAGCCCAATGCTTTCCATTCCAATGGG
>APFE030016449.1:0-16477 GCA_000404065.3 Pinus taeda | reverse complement strand
ACCTCAAAGCCAAGAGGAGAATGATAATTCATTGGCACTTCAAAAGAAAAGGGAGAGAGTGAGAAAACAATGGTAGTTTCATGACTCTAACTTAGGGATTTAAGCCAAAAAGCCATCAATGACTAGTAATGTTAGGTTGTGTTTCCATCAATACCAAAAGGGTAGACTATTGAGTATGTTGTCATTGTTTTCAAGTCTAGCCAGTGATGTCAAGTGATATCAAGTTTAGGGTGATCTTGTTGAATTTTCATGCATGATGCTTATGTTGTTATTGATGTCTTGATTGTTTCTATTAAAATTGTGCTAAGCTCATGATGACTTGGTTGTTTGCTGAGTACGCCACTTTGTTTGGAAGTAACTTGGTCAAATGCACATGAAAATTGTTTGTTTGCATAGCTATCTCAGAGAGCTTCTATTGGTATATGGAAATTATTCTAACTCTTCAATAATGAAGAAAAATCTTGAGTTTGAGGTAATGGATTTCAATAAAGATGTGGACCCTAGATGACATGGAAAGGTGACTTGGCAGAGAAAGGTGGTAGATGATGATGTGGCACCCTATGGTCATGACACATGATAGGTGGATTTGGCCTTTTTGGGTGGCCAAGTGACACTTTTTCAGGTAACACGTGCCAGTGACATGGTGGTGATGTGGCATGACAAGTGGAAGACAATTACTTGGAAGTGACCTGGAAAATACATAGCCCATCATCCATAAGCCACGGGTGCATAGTAGTGGTTGCATGTAGTGGACCGAATTAACCTCATTTGGAACCACATTGCACAAAAGTAAACTGCATGGGACAAAACCTTCAACCCCCGCCCTCCCCTCACTTGTTAAAGTTTGGACAGGTGTGGGAGGAGGGAGGGTTGAAGTGACTTCTTTGTCATTAGATTTTAGTAGATCACTAGATCACCTGGCACACTTTAAAAAAGTGGGGATATTTAATTTCACATAGGACAAACTACGGATCCCCACTCCTCCCACCCTCTTTTTAATGTTCATATATTCGTGGGGGAAGTGACTTCCCCATTGTTGATTTGAATGGGTCATTGGGTGCATCTTTGAAATTATTGGATATTGAACACTGGGAAAATTGCATAGGTTTAGTCTTAAGCACCAAGTTAAGCTTAAGCACTCGGTTTTGACCTATGGTCATATGTTCTAGAGAGCATGAAAATAATGGGATAAAATTGGATAAAATTTGGCATTTGGACACCAACTTTCACTTAAATGCTGACATTATTAAGATCCACTAGAAAACAAATATGAAGATGTTATGCTTATAAATAGGAGGATTGATTGAAGCATGAATTGTACAGATCAAAGGGATGCTAGAAATGTAAAAACGTGAATATGAAGAGGCTCAAATTCTCATATCGTGAAGGAAAAAAATTTGATACAGTAAGGTGAAGTGTTTCCATGGGTAAATACCATGGATCAACACCCATGGTAAAGTAGGTTGCAAACTATAAATACATATAAAACAATAAAATAGAAAATTGATTTATACAATTGAAATGAGAGTGAACAAAAGTCATTGTGTGTAAGAAGAAGAAATGGAGATTTGAAGCAGAGTAGAAGGGTTGTAGATAACCTTAGAGTAGGGAGTATAGGCATGAGGAAAGAGATGCAGAATAGATAAAAAGATTATAGATGTGATTGAGTGAAATGTTGATAGATTGATTATGTTTGAGATGTAGTTAAATATCTAGGTAAGTTATTGTTGAGGCAAGAATCAAATAAGATTGAAGATTAAGAAGAAAAGAAAGAATGCGGGTATGCGGTTGAAATGGATGAAAGACATATCTAATAGGCTAAGTGGGTTGGTCCCTCCAAATCATGGGATAAGAGTCTCCTTCAGGTTGGTGCCTATAAAATTCAGGGAGTTAGTGCTTCCTTTAGGTCGATGCCTATAAAGAAAGGTGGTTGGTTCTTCTTGCAAGTGGGTGTTTACAAATAAGGGGATGGGTATCTCCTTCTGGTTGGTGCTAGTAAATTTGATATAAAATGAGAATGGAGTCTACAACAATATTATGATATAAACTTTATGGTTTTCTCCCTTCATGGATTTCCATTTATATCTAATGTTCCTACGTGTTTCTTATCTAGTTGTTTATTGAATGACTTAATTACTATATATTGTTAATACTTGTTAAATTATTCAATTATACTATATGACCCCCTAGTCCCGTCCTGCCCCCTTTCCCCAACCTTTAGTGTAATGATATTTCAAAATAGAAGAAAGGAAAAGATTAACAGAATGATTAGGTGATGAAAAGAAAGATATGAACAATTGAATAGCACTAATTGGGGATCAATGTTCCCGATAGGTGGATGCCTAATAAACTTTGGGGATAGGTGTTTCCAATGGGTTAGAGACTACAAAACTAAGAAGGGGTATATATATCTTCTACAAGTCAGAGTGTACAAATCTTTTAAGTGTAGAATGGTGCCTACAACGATCATTTAAAGAAAAGAAAATGTGTTTGTGCTTTTGTTCCTTTATTGGTTTCCATGTTAAATCTCTATTTTCTATGTGTTCATTTAATTATGTGATGTTTTTCTATTTATTCCATAAATGCATGAGAAATAAGGATTGAAGTGAAATTTTCAACCCCCTCCTCTCTAGTATTCAACATTAACATACACATATTTAAAAAACATGAATCTTTGATTTGTGACTATTACTAACCAACCTAGATCCATCTTAACCACAAATATATCAAACGTTGAGAGGGATCAAATCTCTCGAGGTGGAAACCTTTCCTCAAGTTTTGTACTAAAAAAAGAGGTTTGCACCTTGAGAGATTGGATCCCTCCCGACGCTTCATAGATCTAGGGTTAAGATGGATCTAGGCTGGTTTTATTAAAACCTTAAGTATGTAAACAATTTTAAATGTAGGCTTACTTATTTAAAAAAAGAAAAAGAAAAAAAATGTGATATGGGGAAACATTTAAATGTTTGTTCAATTAATAATAAAAATTTAAAGCAATAAAAATAATAAAATTCAATTTGTTATACTTTGATTTAGTTATTAAATTGTGAATAGGCTTTGTTAAAATATCATGGGCTAATACCATGGCTTATAAATACCACATGCCCAAAAAACATGACCAATTTCACAACCAAAATATTTTATTACAATATGACAAGATTCTTAAGCATGGATATTCACCCCCACTTTAAGGTGGATATCATTAACTTGTAAAAAATAAGATTTGTTACAATACAATAGGATAATACCATGACTTATCAATACCAAAGGGTGAATATCCATGGTTAAGAATATATTCATATTGTTATAAAATATTTTGGGTATGGAATAAGTTATGTTTTTTGGGCATGTGGTATGCATAAGCCATGGTATTGGCCTATTGTATTGTAATAAAGCTAAATTTTTACAAGTTAATAATAAAAGTGGGGGTGAATATCCATGGTTAACAATGTGGTCATATTGTTATAAAATATTTTGGTTGTGAAATAAGTCATGTTTTTTTGGGCATGTGGTATTGATAAGCCATGGTATTGGCCATGTTTTTTGGGCATATGGTATTGATAAGCCATGATATTGGCTATGATATTTTAACAAAGCCTATTCACAATTTAATGACTAAATCAAAGTATAACAATTTGAATTTTATTATTTTTATTGCTTTGGCTTTTTATTATTAGTTGAGCAAACATTTAAATGTTTTCACTATCTACCCTACTTAGAGGCCTGTGGCCACAATAATATTGTAGAATATTCCATGGAAGTTAAATACCTATCATCCATTTAATAATTATTAATAATTTTACTAGAATTTTGGAAGCCCTATTCCAAAACCCTCCCCATGAAATTTGAACATAAAACTTTGTGTAGACTAAACCATACACAAGAAAATTAATCTACAACTCATAGATAATATCTAACTTAAACATATATACATTAAAAAAAAAAAGAAACAAAATTTTTAAATATAAAAAATCACCCCATTTTACTGCGTACAAACCCAAAAAACACAACCATATAAATTAATGTGTGCAATTAAATAAAAAATAAAAATAAATTTATCACCCAATGAAAGCTAAAACGTATAGAACCAATTAACCTACACCACAGTTAAACATAAATAAAAAACCAATTCACCTATCCTCACCGTTAAACATAAAACTTCAAACTTACTATCCGGTAAAAAAAAATTACTTAATTAAAATATTTTTATATAATTTTATTCCAAATAACTGTCTCAAATTTTTTCTTTTAAATTAATGTTTCCACCACACACTTTACCATAATAAAATATTTTTATATAATGTTATTTTTTTTAAATTAATATTTCTAAATACTTCTCCAATCTCAATACCCATTAAAAAAAACCTGGCAAACGCGTCTTGTCGGCCGCCATGGAAGATGGAAGAAATACCCGCAAGGTTGAACTATAAATAGAAAAAGGGGTTGCATCACAATGGCCACACTACAATCTCTGGCCTTATTATCTTTCTTTGCTCTGAAATTACAATACAATATCTGGCCCTTTTATCTTTCTTTGCTCTGAAATTACTGAGAATATCCTGTACCCACAGAACTTAATCATGAGCCCGAGGGCAACCGCAGAAAGCGCTTTGGCAAATGAATTACGATGCAAGCGATCGGACGGGAGGCAATGGCGTTGTTCTCAGCCCCGCGTGGAGGGCAAGAGCTACTGCCAACGGCATTCTGAAAAAATTGAAGGCTATACCCACAAAAACAAGAAGCCCAAGCCCAACACACGCAGATCGCCGGAACCAGAGATTGGTATAACAAAGCATTGTTTGTCACATATTATACCCCCTTGTGGGTACAACCCTTGCATTTTAAGATGTTGGGTATTCCATATGTTTAAATATCCTTATATTGACCTTACAAATAAAATTATTTCTCTAAAAAAACATTTATGGTAATTACCCAAACATAAGTAAATTTAATTTAAAACATATTTGTTGTTTAAGATGTAGAATGAAGTATAAATGAACTTAAAGTAAGTTGATGATAAGTTTAATATTATTATTAAAAATTTGGATTTTTGATTTTATAAAACAAACTCTACAAATGGTTTGCTTCATATTAGTGATAATTATTGGTTGTGAGATATGCTTGAAATTACTTTTCCTCTATTTATTTTTACCTAATTATGCCTACTCCTTTTCTTTCAAAGAAGGAGACCACATTGTAGGAAGGATTATGTACAAAGATTTAGGACATTTCCATTATTTTGTTGTTTTCTTATTGTTTGCATGCTTTTGTCTTGTTTTGTTTTATTTCTGATATGTTATAGTTGTTTTGTCTTTTTTTCTTGTTTGTAGATTGGGCTTGGTTTGGTTTGTTGCTTAAAAGAGGACACTAGTATGTAGAGAAAATGAAAGAGATAGATGGAGGTTAATGTTGATAAATAAATATGAATCACCTTATCCTAGATGCAATGTGTCTCATTTGAGTTTCTCTATGGCTTATGATTCAATGTGAATTGGCAATGGATGATAGCAAGGAGACATGCATGGTTAATTTTTTATTCAATTTTTTATGTGTTTTATTTATGGTCTCATACTTAAATATTTTTTTTCTTTATGTAGTGAGTGCCTACAGTAATATAGTCTATGAAGGTGTAGGTGCGAAGATACCTTACACTATTGGATTGTAGCACAAAGGATGGAGGAGTCAAGATTTTCTCTTACAAAATAAGATGGGGGTTATTGTTCATAAATGAATGTGAATCACCTTTTCTTATATGTAATGTGTCTCACTTACATATCTTTATGTCTAATGATTGCATGGGAGTGGACATTTCTTTATGTCAAGGAGATATGTATGGTTAATTCTTCATTGCATTTATTCGTTATTTAATCTATTATATGCCTTATTTGTGGTCTAATACTCTAGTTCATTTGTTTTCTTTGTGTAATGCATGAGTATATTTGTGGAATCTAAGAACTTCCAGCGTTGAAGATACCTTACCTTGTGCAAATGTAGCACAAAGGATGGGCGAGTCATGTTTTTTCTCTTAGAAAAGCATGTTATCATTTAACCTATTTAAATGTTTGATATTTTCACAAATATTTATCCTTTTGTCATAATTTTGGTTTCCTATCATCTTGTTAATATGTGTGATTTTCGATATTTTCCATGAACTTTGCTTAAAAAATAATTATATTGTGGTTCACACCCTAAAGACTTACTATTCATTATTTTCACTACTATAATGTTGATCAATGTATGATGATTCCATATTAGAAGTTGGAAATGACAAAGGGAAGGGGGAATGTATGCCTAATTCATCATTCGATTTACTTAGATACTTAATTTTCTATGTGGTTTATTTATGGCCTCATATATAAATTTTGTTCGCTCAATAAGTGGTTGTAGTTGTAGAGTATAAGAAGGATAATTGAATAATATACATTAGACAATGTAAATTCAAGGCAGAGGAGAGGTGAGTCATGTTATTTTCTAGCAAAATAGCATCATTTTATAATTAAATTAAATATTCTTCATTTGCAAAATGGTTTCTTATTCTAGCATGGTTCTTGGGCATTATCGCTTAATTAGTGCTCTTAAATTCAAACATATGTCATAACATTAATTAAAATACACTGGGTTCAAAATATTTATGTTTTTCAAGCCTTAATATTTAGGGTTGTTATGTTATATCCTTGACTACTTTATGGTATCCTTCTAGCTACTTTTGAATGCCATCCATGTCGACCACAAAATTATTAGATCTATTTTCTGCTTCATTTCTTTGTCATTACTCACCCCTTTTTTTAGTTATCATTCATCATTTCCTTATGTTTAATTAATGCAAAATTGGTTAAGTTACCCTGGGTGCCATCATTTTTTCTTTATTTTTTTATTTCATATAATAAATATTTGGTTTTAGGTTTAATGGTATAAATACCAATGTCTACCCTTAATTTTCATACTACTAGCCTAGATTCTTTTAACCCTAGATTTATGAAGCTTTAAGAGAGATCAAAGCTTCTATACACTTAATGGATCTAGAATAGGTAGTTTTAAGAGTAAAAGAGATTTTTAACATTTTCTTCACTTTACCTAAATGAAAATAATTTCTTTATGTCTAATGATTACATGGGAGTGGACATTTCTTTATGTCAAGGAGATATGTATGGTTAATTCTTCATTACATTTATTCGTTATTTAATCTATTATATGCCTTATTTGTGGTCTAATACTCTAGTTCATTTGTTTTCTTTGTGTAATGTGTGAGTATAGTTGTTGAAGATGCCTTAACTTGTGAAAATATAGCACAAAGGATGGGTGACTCATGTTTTTCTCTTAGAAAAGCATTTTATGACTTGACCCATTTTAATGTTTGATATTTTCACAAAGATTTATCATTTTGTCATAATTTTGTTGTACTATCATCTTGGTAATATGTGCGATTTTGTCGTACTATAACGTTGATCAATGTATGATGATTCCATATTAGAAGTTGGAAATGACCAAGGGAAAGGGGGAATGTATGGCTAATTCATCATTATGTTTACTTAGATACTTAATTTTGTATGTGGTTTATTTATGGCCTCATATATAAATGTTTTTTGTTCAATAAGTTCTTGTAGTTGTAGAGTATAAGAAGGATAACTGAAGAATATGCCTTAGACAATGTAAATTCAAGGCAAAGGATAGGTGGGTGGTGTTATTTTATAGCAAAATAGCATCATTTTATAATTAAATCAAATATACTTCATTTGCAAAATGGTTTCTTATTCTAGCATGGTTCTTGGGTATTATCGCTTAATTAGTTCTCTAAAATTCAAACATATATCATAACACTAATTAAACTACATTGGGTTCAAAATATATATGTTTTTCAAGCCTTATTATTTAGGATTGTTATGTTATAGTTCTAGAGGCTATTTTATGCGCATATGGTTTTATTGATAAGGAGGCCAATTTCAAAGATCATTTATTAAGGGAATTATTGTGTTAAGAAGTCGAGTGGCTCTGTGAAGGAAAGAGGAGTAGCTTCCAAAAGGGTAGACTTTCGTTGAATAATATTGACTTGTGTATTAAGAATATATATATTAATAAAATCATTATGTGGTTTTCACTTGAAAATGCATTTGTTTTATATATTTATGTGTTTTTATTTATACCTATGGATGCATTTACAAGTTCTTGAAGATAAAAATTGTTAATAGCGATTCACCGCCTTCTCAGTATTGCTAAATATTCCAACAATTAGTATCATAGCAAACTCCTTCAGAAACATTTTAACCACTGGAATGTAGATCTTGGTGAAACTCATGGAAAAGAAAGAATAATACACCAAACATAGCCTACCATTGTTTGATGGAGAAAATTATTCCTTTTGGAGCATACAAACGATATTTTTATTCCAAGCACAAGGAGTTCATGTTTGGAATTTTTTTATAAATAAATAAAAGGTTCCAACCTCTACTCCAATAGATCTGGTTGGAAGAAGACTTTATGAAAAATAATTCAAAGGCTATGTATGCCATACTAGGAGGGCTAACATTATAAAAAATTTTCAAGGTTATGCATTGTGAATTAATAAAGGAAATCTGGGACAAACTCAATAATGTGTATGAAGGAGATGAATAGGTCAAAGGGGCCAAGCTTCAAACATATAGAAGACATTTTAAACACCTAAAGATAAAGGAAGATGAAGGTGTTGCAACTTACTTTCTTTGAGTTGATGAGATCATGAATACGATGAGAGGACTTGAAGAGAAGAGGACTAAAAGGGAAAATCCATCCAAAAGGGAAGTAGTTTTAAGGTGTCCAATAAGACAATGAATAACAATAAAAAGTCAAAAACAAACTTTGACTATAGCAATGATTCATGCACTGAATAAGAAGCCAACTTTGTGAGAAGGTTGAAAAGAGGAAATATCAAATATAAGGTAAGCCTCCATTTAAGTGTTTTGAATGTGGAATACTTCGTTATTATGCTTCTAAATATCCTTTTGGAAAGGGGTCAGATAGTGATGAAGAAGAAATTTATAAGAAATAAAAGGAATATTAGAAAAGAATCAAAAGAAAGAAAAGTTTGTATTCAAGAGAAGATAGTAACTCATCTGATGAAGCCAGATGATAGTGACCATGATTCTAATAGATTTATATTCATGGAATTAGATTATAATAATGAAACTCTTGAAAACTATGAAGGAAATCATGAAGAATAAGGAGAATTGGATCTTGAGACAGAACTGATTATTCACTTAACTTATCTTATAAGAAATGCTCAGGAGATAGTTGGAAGAGAAGGAGAGAATAATTGGGAATGTAGAAGCTAAGATAGTCTTCTTGAGGAAGGAACTATGGAAGGACATCCAAAAAAAAATTGACAAATAGTACCAAAATATTGAATGAAATCATACGTAACCATAAATAATTCACTGATAGGTATGGACTACAATATAAACAAATAATATTGATAAAGGTTCAAGCTATATGATGATAGGAAATGAAGGAAAGAAATGAAGTTATGTTGATGCACTCAAGGGTCCTATCGAGAAGGAAGAATATAAGTTGCTAAAGGAGGATGCACAAAATCCAACAATGATAATATTAAAGAAGAATATCATATTGAGAGGGAAAAATGCCATCAACAAGACCACTTACACTCAGGTACCAAAATATTTTTCTTGGAGTGTGTTATTCTTGTAATAATTTTGGGCAAAAGGTTATAAATAGTAGAGTCTATGCAAGAGGTAGAAATACTAGAAATAGCTATGAAAATCCCAAGAACTACTATGAAGGTAGTTATGGTAGAAAATCTTGTGAGGTAGGTTCTCAAGAGAAATTATAATAATTTTGGCATTCCTAGTGATAAAAATAAGTGTTACAAATGGAATAATTTTAGACACATGGCCATAAATTATAGAAGCAATTTGGTATTTCCTTCAAGGGAAACAACGTAGGTTCATGTCCATCATATGGGGGAGCAACTAAGAACTCGAAAAAAGAAACAGGAATATTTGAAGGTTGAGGAATATGGGCTTGTCCTACAAGCCCAAAGCAAAAGAAGTTAATATTATATTGATAGTGGACGCTCAAAGCATATGAATGGAGAAAAAAAATTATTGTAACATTGAACAAAGAAAAAGGAAGATTTGTCACTTTTGGGAATAAGTGTTAGAAAAATGTGTGATCAAGGACACATACTTGTATTCAATTCAAATTAATGTGAAATAAGGAAAGAAGGATTTAAGGAAATTGGTTGCAACAACAATAAGAACTCCAAATGACATATACATCGTAAATGAGATTAGAAGGGAAAGATGTTGCTCAACAAAGGGAAATCAAAGTTGGCTTTGGCATAGGAGATTGCAGCATAAACACTTTGACAATATTGTAAAGATCAGTAAGAATGAATTCTAAGTGATATGTGTGAAATTACAAATCCTTCAAACATTATGTGTGTGTAATGTCAGTGTGCAAAAGAAATAAGAGTTGAGTTCAAAACTAAGGAACATTCCATGAAAAAAACACTAGAATTTGTACATACTGATTTATGTGGGCCAATGAGAACAAAAGGAATAGATGGAAAATAATACTTCATGTTGTTTATTGATGACTACACAAGGACGACCTGGGTGTTTTTCTTAAAATGAAGTCAAAAGCTTCGAAAATTTTTAGAATATTCAAGGAAGTTGTTCAAAATGAAACCAATTTAAAAAGCCATTGCTTGAGATTCGATAATGGAGGGGAATTTACTTCAAATGAATCCAATGACTATTTTGAAGAACATGTAAGAAGAAGACACTTCTTAATAGCTTGAACTCCTTGGAAAAATGGAGTGATTGAAAGAAATAACAAAACTGTGGAAGAGATGGATAGAATTTGTTTTGCACAAATCCAAGCTAAGTAATATCTTTTAGGTTCAATAAGTACATATATTTTTCATGTTTTGAATAGAGGATTGCTCGGAAGCAACAATGAAAAAGCTCCCTATGAACTATGGAAGGGAAGACCAACTAGTGTCAAGAATTCCATAATATTTGGAAGCAAATGTAACATAAATAGAGATGACTAGAAGTTAGGAAAGTTTTACTCTGGATAGGTGAAGGCATACTTGTTGGGTACTCATGTAAAAGTAAAGAATATAAGTGCTACAATCTTAGACTCAACAAGATAGTAGAAAATATCAATGTAAAAATTAATGAAACAAAAGTGTTGAATAATAGGAAGAGGGAGAACCAAAGCAAGAGGAAGAAAAAGAAGAAGAGAAGCATCTAGAGACAGAACAAGAAGAATCAGATAATTAGCAAGATTTGCATACACCTTTGAGGACACCTAAATGTTGGTATTAGAAGAATCATCCAAAAATTTAAACAAATAATTAGGGAAAAGAGTGTAGGAGTAGAAACCAAAAGAAGAAAAAAAAAGCACAAACATCGAAGCAAGGGCATGTATCACTATCATCCACAATTGAACCAAGTAACTTTGAGGAAGCTAGAAATGATGAACTTCGGATCAATTCCATGGAAGAATAACTGAACCAAATTGAGAAGAATGAGACATGGGAAATTGTTCCAAGACCCAAGAACAAAAACGTGATTGGTACAAAATGAGTCTTCATAAATAAACTAAATGAATATGGAAAGGTGACCAAAAGCAAAGCAAGGATAGTGTGCAAAGAATATCCTAAGTTGAAGAAATAGAAAATGAAGAAACTTTTTCTCTAGTGGCCAAAATGGAAGCAATCAAAATGCTCTTGGCCTATGCATGCTCCAAAAGAATAAAATTGTATAAGATGGATGTAAACTTATACTTTGTTAATGGGGCTCTAGAAGAAGTCTACATAGAACAACCAAAAGGATTCCTATTATCAAAAGATGAGGACTATGTTTGTAGACTAAATAAAGCTTTGTATGGAATTATGAAAGCCTCTAGAGCATGGTACTCAATATTCAGCCGGTATTTGCAACAACAAGGATTCAAAAAGGGAAATGCAGACAATAATCTCTAGATAAAGGAAAATCAAGATAATATTATTCTCTTTGAAATATACTTTGACAACATCATCTTTGGAAGTGATGATCATATATTAAGTCAAAACTTTGCAAATGATATGACAAATGAATTTGAAATTTCTTTGCATGGGGAGCTAACTTTATTTTTCGAAATAAATATATCTCTACTAGATGAATTCATTTTCATCTCTCAAACCAGGTGAACCAAATAAATGTTGAAGCAGCTGAAAATGGAAGACTAGAAACTTGTGATCACTCCTATGATCATCATATGCAAGTTGAGAAAAGAAGGTGAATCTAGCGAAATGGACCAAAACAATATAAATCGATGATTGGTAGACTACTGTATGTGATAGCTTCAAGACTATATGTAATGCAAGAAGTTGGATAGGTTTCAAGATTTCAAGCAGCACTGAAGGAAACTCATTTTCTAATAATGAAAAGAATATTCATATATCTCAAATGAACGAAAAAATCTAGGTTGTGGTATCTAAAAATAAAGGAATTAACACGGGTAGCTTACACAGATGCATATTGGGTAGGAAATTTAGATAAAAAAAGAAGTACAAGTGGAGCATCCTTCTACTTGGGAGACTATTTAGTATCCTAGTTACATAAGAAGCAATATTAAGTATCCTTGTCTACAATAAAAGTAGAATATATTATAGTAGTAACATGTTGTCCTCTTCATGAAGAAAACCTTACAATACATAAAAGTAAAATGTGATGAGCCTATTTCAATACTTCGTGACAACACAAGTGCAATAAACATCTCTAAGAGTCCAAAGATGAATTTTAAGACTAAGCATGTTGCTATAAAGTTTCACTTTCTAAGTGATCAAGTAAAAAAAAAGAATACTAAGCTAGAATATGTTGGCCCTGAAGGAGCATATTTTAGACATCTTCACTAAGCCACTTCCCAAAGAGACATTTGAGTATCTCAGACAGAAATTGGGAGTAATTTCTACTCCAAATTGATTCGCACAATCTTAAGTAAAGAAAGAAAAGGGGAGAGACAGTTTCAAGGGGAGTTAACCTTTGTTTTTTTATGTCAAAGGGGGAGAGAAAGATGTTATCTATCCCAATTGAGGCCAAATTTTAGGAATGATGTTCTAGTACAAATAAAGTTGAACTCGGACTTATTTTTAGGGATAAATCCTAGAGTGTTTGAAATCAAGATTCACTATCAAAAAAAATAGCAGTAGGTGACCTAATGAAATAATTTTTACTTACAGAATGATTGTGCCTTTTGTTATGATCCCCAAGTATTAGCACTTAGTTAATGATTTTGAGGTTGGAAATTACTGTAAACTTATTAAAGTCATGTTGGTTTGTATATATGTCAATATTTATTGAATCTTCCCAATTATAAATATATGCCTCACTTCTATGAGGCCACATATCTACTCTTTAGATTTTGTATCCTTGGTGTTGTATTTAATTTCTTTAATGGACTTGTAAGAAAATTCAAAACTTCACAACACTACTTCTAGGTAAAGTAAGGGATGTAAACATGAAAAAGACTTCATGTGTACATCATTTTATAGTCTCTTAGGGAAATATCTATCTTATTACACATATATGAAGATTAATTCAAGTACAATGAAAATTTAATATTATAGATTTTAAAGTTTCATTAAGCATGTTATGACAACATAGAATTCAGTCCACTATCTTAAAAAATCATGTTGTAAAATAGCAATGAATATTGATTGATCCATGAGAAATATCTTATTTATGATGGAAAATTTAGCATAACAATTGTACACTTCATATTATCCTAGTAATGAAAAGCACAACATCCGAGTTCATCCTGAGTTGGTGGAACAATTCCTTTCACAAATCATCCGAGTAAAAGAGTCTTTGATGCGTCCCAAAGCTAGATATGTTTTCCACAATTACTACGAACTTTTTTCAATAATACAAAGGCCAAGCAAGGCATTACACCAAACTCTACAAGCCAATCTTTGGAGCTACCAACAAGCCAACATCACACGAATTTTCAAATCCCATGAGCTTCCACTTGCATCACATAAATCATTAAGAAGGGCCACATACTTGCATCTAACAAGTGAAAGAACCCTAATACTAGTATCCAACTAACATTGAATATTTGTTACAAAAGTAATACATGATCTTACAAGATTCCCAAGTAGCTATAATCACACCAAATATCAATACATGAGATATGAGGTAGTTGTGATTAATAAAGAACTTTCCCTTTTCTTATATAGCCTAATGTGAGGGATTTTGACACAAAAATATGGAACTAAGTAGTGTCATTCAACTACCAAAGCCCCAAATGAAGTGTCATTTGTCCACCCTCCAATCATTGGCTTTTAAACTCAATAATTATTCCTCAACATATGTGCATGGTTTCTCCAATACCTCTAATGACCTATCCCAAAATTCCAAGAGTATAAAACCATCCTCCATGGTCATTAATACATGTTATAAGCACCCATCATCCTAAACAATTGCACCCTTGTAAAATCTTTCAAAACCATCACATGTGTGCTAACACTGACCTCGAGAAGCATGTCTTCATCATCACACCAAGTAGTTCAACAAAAATAAAACAAAGGCGATAGGGTATTGCAAGCCTTCATCATCACACCATGTACTCCCCTAGCTAGGTGAAAATACTTTCAAAGCAACGAAAATATAGCACTCCCTCTTTGCAAGAAATGGAATCTCTGGAACTTTAATTGATTGAATAAGTTAGTGCAACATGTCTATTAAGTAGCTTATAAAAAATACTTAAGTTACTAATTTCTTGGCACATGAACATGCTTGTATCCATCTTGTAATCACTAAGCAAGCCATCTAAACTTCTAGCGAGTTGAAGTAGAGGGTAAGAATGATACCCTTCCCTTTCCTCTCTTCACTCAAAATTAGATTTGAGATATTATTTTATATTTGGATCAAATTCAAGAAAAAAAACCTTTCATTTCCTCCAATCACTAAAGGATACACATGTGATCTTGAAGACCAGTTATCCTCAACAAACTTCACCAATTCTCACCACTTTCTTCCAATCTGTTGGAATGCAAATCCAGTGCGTCAACTTCACTTATAGGCTGCAAATCCAACTCTATTGTACTATTGGAATCAATAACCAATCCCTCCAAAGCTTGTCTCCCAAGTATCACTCTCCTCCATCACAGCACTACTCAACCCATCTTCTGTAAAAATAGAGGGCTCATCAATCGAATAATTTAGTGCAACATAGCTAGAAAATAACTTATGAGAAATATTTCCCATAATTGAAGTAATAGGTTCTTGCACATGATCGTAACCATCATATAATCTCTGAGTAATCCTTCTTGACTTTGATCCAGGTGGATATTGGTGGCAACCCTCCTATTCCACTTGGAACCCAACATTGTCTCTTTCAATTTTTCAGTTTCCTTAATTGTTGCATAATTTACTATTTTGGTTGTTTTTTGGGGTCCTAAACTTCCGTAGCCATTTTGAGGCCTTAAAAGACATATTTTGGGAAAACCTTGGAAACATGAGTTAAGGACTCATGATTAAATTCAAAAGTTGTAGTCCTCAGATAGATATTTCTAACGAGGTATTGTGCACATAAAAAGGAGATCATATGCCAAAGTTACAACCCGTGAAGTTGATGTACCAATTTACCCAAATAGTGCCCATAGTTTTGGTGCTTCATCTCCTAGGGTTAATTTTTTCGATGTTTATGGTTTTTCATTGTTTGTCAATAACAAATAGGCCTTCGAGCCTCATTATAACACAATTCAGAGGCATGTAGCTAGCACATCTCTTCTAAGAGATAAGCTACAATCACCTAAGCTAGTTTATTTCCATTTTGTTTGTAAGCATATTTTAATATTTAATATTCATGAAATGAAGTGTTATTTTTGTTGTGTCTTTGTATTTATGGTTATATCTATGGTTTGTTGCATTCTTATTTAAGTTCAAATCAGTGGTATTAGAGCATTCTACTCTTTATCTACTTTTATTTGCATGTCCCCAATGAGGTTGGGATATAAGGAGTTAGGTCATAAACTGGTCGAACCTTTGCAAGACCAGCCTTGAAAATCTCAACGGCCTCCCATGGTAGAACATAATAAATATGAGGGGCCAACAGATCCTTTCAAAATCTAAAATCTTGCTCGAAGCAGCCCACAATTGATAGATGAATGCGATGATGGTCAACTTTGCTAGAATCCTTTAGGGACTACCCTAAGGCGACGCACCTTCTTCCAGTAGCCACTCTGGAAGTACCACACTCTTTCAAATACAAGTTAATTTTGACATCCCCATTATTGAAGGTCAGATAGATGTGTACGTCGTAGATAAATGGTTAAATCTTAAAGAAGGATATTTTTCTATTCATGATTTTTCCATTTGGGAAAGGATTACTTATGCGCTTCTCAAAGTTGCCCCCCACGTCAAGGACTAGTGGGAAACCTACTGTGAGAAGAAGGATGAAAGTACACCCTCACTACTTTCAGACACACCCA
>APFE030016446.1:327276-371957 GCA_000404065.3 Pinus taeda | reverse complement strand
TCACAATATAATCCAGCCGACCTAACAATAATAATATAAAGCCACAAAAATAATAATAGAGGGATTCTATGGGGCACAGAAATAACAATATGTGGGTAATAGGGGCGCAACAATATAAATAAGGGGTATAACTACCATAGTAATGGGGTAATCACTAGTATTATAGGGACCCAACACAAACCCTAGAATATTATGAGGGATACAAAATAGGAGAAAATCTAAAGGAGATCTCGTCATTTTCTCTCCATTGGGGGAGGTGGAAAATCTAGGAAATCAGAACCACACAGAAAGGTTTCAAGTTTTTGTTAAGACCCTCAAAGGGAACTCGATCCAAATATGGGTCACTGAGCTTGATAAAGTGGTGACTCTAAAGTAGATCTTGGAGAAGAACTTGGGGATTCCTGTAGTCCTATATCATCTTATATTTGAAGGTAAACATATGCAGGATATGTTATAATTGAAAGAATATAACATATCCTGGAATTCCTCCATTGTCTTGTTTCTTAGGCTGAGTGGTGGTGTAATGGGTTCTAGAGAGCCAACTTCTTCATCTTGATATAAGGATGTGGCATGTCGAAAGAGGCCCATTTCAATGGACCAACCTCCATCCATTCTAGCACCATATATTGTTGAAAAATCAGATCAAATGCCAGCACTTGTAGTAAAAATTAAAGAGGTAAATCATCTCTTCTCTTTTCTTCCATGAAGGGTTGTCATTTGCAGATTTAATGGGTTATGGCAAAGGTCATAGGCACTACATCATTGGACGTTTACAACATGGACAAAAAACTATGACATTTATCTTTTTTCCAAATGCTTTTTTGTGGTACAATTTGATTCCTGGGAAGATCTAGAGAAAGTATTGTAGGAAGGGCATTGGTTTTGGGGAAGAGAAAGACTCTTCATCACTTCATGGTTCTTAATTTTGATTCTTCAAAAATGGTGGAAACAAATATGTCAATCTAGGTAGGGTTAGCAAAACTCCCTCTTCCATTTTGGCATCACAAGGAACTAGGGGACATTGGAAATAGTTTCGGTTCTTTTAAACAATGTAGCAAGGATTATTTACCTTTGCTTGTATATGTAGAAATGTACTTAAGCACAAGTCTACCTAACCCACATTTTGATAAAATATAGATCCTTCAAATTGATCCAAACTTTTGATTATGAAAATATAACCTTTAGATGTCATACATGCTTTCAAATAGGACATTTACAAGATTCTTGTCTAGAAGCTAAAAGAAACCCCAAAAAAGAAAAAAGGGAAGGCCCTGAAAACAAAGGGTTGGTAGCCTTTTGATCCCACTTTTTCGAAGGATAAACAAGATCAAATAAAGCAAGGTCCTCCAATACAAGAGGCTATGAACACTCATAATGCCCGTGAACAAGCACAACCCATGAAAAATGTACAAGAAATAGAACCAATCCATGCATTTGAACACGTTGGAACTATGGAGCACAAAGAGGATGGGTTGGTGGGAACAAAGAGAGTCCATGTATCAGAAATTTTGGATTTTGATAAAGAACACCCCCCTATGGTGACTGTGTCTATGTTGGCATTTGTTCTTTTTGACTCATCTACAAGGGTCTAGCAGAAGCTCTAAAGAATTAAAGGAAAGAAAGAGAACCTAAGTGACTATTATAGCACTTAACTTCTCTTATGTATTATTTTAGTTTTAGAGCCGAGAGGTTGTTATATGTTCTCACAAGACTATGGAATTGCATATCTTGAATTATTTCAAGCATCTACAAAATGTATTTTTTTTCCTTTTTTAAGTTGCAATGAAATTACACCTTTATTCCAAGGAAAAAAAAGCAATGTGGGTCTCCCTACATTAAATTAGATTAGATTTAAGCTTTGCAATTTTGCAGAGGCTAAAAATATGATGATATGTTTACATTCCTATCTTCAACAAGGATCTCAATTACACTTTGCCTTTCCTTAACAAAGAAATTTTATGATTATTATTATCAAAAATCGTATATAGTGTTGTTGAAAATGCTTCATTCGGGGCTTTCGTATTATAGCCACAAAATTGCTATAACATGGCCACAACACTTCTTAAATCCAAAAACATGGAGAACATTTCTCTAATGCAAGTAAAATATTGGCATTTTCCTAGTAGAGGCATATGGTTGTTCTCGTAAGTATGTTATGGGCTCTTTGCCCTAATGTTCTATTCAGAGAATATCCAATATTGTGTGCCCATTGTCAAAAATTGGTGGTGAATCTATTTATTGATACAATATGGATATGATTCCCTAAGTTTTACCAATCATATAATTAAAGTTGTTGAGAGATTGGGTAGCTTTCAACACTTGGAACAAAAGAACGGTTCTAATTTTTTTCTCGAATTAGTTGGTCTATGTTGTTTATTATTACAAAGAATTTATTGGAAATCAATCCTTATGTTGGAAATGGTTTGTTTTTGTTTTGATAGAGATCAATGATGAAAAAGGTGTGTGAATAATCGATGAAGTGCACACCACATTAATAATTTTAGTTGTTTTTAAAGTATTGTTATTATATAAATGTGCTTACAATGAGGGATTCACTGACTTGGAGAGACCTTGTCGAGGAGGAACCAAAAACCAATGGATGAAACCTTGGTGAAGATAGAATAAGGCAAAGAAATATTTATTATCCATAAAAGAAATGCATCAATTGTGTATCTTCATATATATTTAGCTATTATTTATGTGTTATTTTTTGTTTTAACCATGCTTTGGGAGTTGTAAATGTATGCACATGGAGGTCTTGGCCAAAATATATCTAAGAAAATATATGCAATCCAAAAGATGCTATGAAGGGAAAAGTCACCCATGTTTCACATTATGATTAATCAAGACCCATGCTATGATGACAAGGGGAAAGTTGGCTTCATTAAGTCAGATGACTTCCTGCTTGAAGCAATTTTATGGATTAATATCAAAGTTGGAAAATAACGCTTTATGATTGGGATTTATTGTGAAACATTACAAGACAAACCCAACCTTTGATTTCATAAGTACATTATAAGAAATTTTGAAGCTAACTTCAAGAAGATTGTTGGTGTAAGCGAATGATTTTGGTCTTTTATGGAAATCTACTTGTTCCTAAATATTGATGTTTGAAATATCATTTTTTGAAATAGATTTCATTTCTTCAATACATTTGCTAGTTGTGGGTGAAAAATTAGAGCATATCATTACTTAGCTATCCTAGAATTTTCATAGAAGCAAATTACAATAGAAGGTGGTGTTGTTGTTAAAATAAGTATATAGAAATTGTAGTGGTACTTGATTATTTTGTTAAGATGTATGTTATATTTGGCATTATAGCAAAGTACACTAGGGATCACACGGTTTCAAGTGAGGACTTGAATAACAATATTATGGTACCATGATTGATGCTTGTTGTAAGGAAGGAAAAATTGAAGAGGTAATGAATCTCTTTGTGAAAATGGAGAATTTTGGTTGTTTACTTCCTATTGTTTGCTTAAAAAAACCTTGTTGATTATGATGTGTGTGTATACCTGATCAGGTCTTTGATTATAAAGATAAAATGTGCTATAAATGCTTTGCTCCTAGTGTTTTCAAATATAATGTTCTAGTTGATGGTCTCTATGAGGCCAATTCACTAGTTTAGGAAATTTCAAACAATGGATTGATGCCTAATACAATTACCTACAATACCCTAATTGAGGGTTGTTGTAACGAGGAAAATATTATAGAGGATTTTAAACTAAGTGATAAGGTGACTTTAAAGGGAATTGACCCAAATTCGATCACTTACAATCTACTTATCTAAGGGCTATGTAAGGTAGGATAGATAACGCAATCATATTTCCTTTTGGTGGAAATGTTGAGTATAAGATTGGTTGTAAATGTTGGTTTGTTTAATCTAATCACTGACATGCTTTGCTAGGTAAGTTGAGTGTAGAAAATTATTAGACTCTTTTAGGAATGGTTCATAGGGATGTGATGCCTAATGATTCAATTTATACGAGATTGGTTAGTAGAATTTGCAAATCAAGCAATGGGGAGGAAGTGTTGGGTTTACATTATATCTTCATGGTAATTTTGGCCAACAATAATTGCATGAATTTAATTGATAATTCTATCAATTGAGAATCTGTCCATTCATTAATAGGTTAATGGTAAATATGATTAACAATCATAGGTATGGTCCTTAATTCATAGAATGCAATATTTCCTTTTTTAAAAGTTGTTTCAATCCCCAGTAAGCATTCAAAATATTCAAAAAAATATGTTGGTATGGCCATGACGAGGTAGAACTCTATTATGAGAAGGAAATTGTAGAACAATAATGAAATCCTTCAAGTAATGCCTTGTCTACTATAATATAGATTAATTACACAAACTTGTGGGTTATGCCTCACTAAGTCCTACTTAAACAATTTCACTAGAAGCACCATAAAATTTCGAATCCCAAACAATTTAGAGGTTAAAATTCAAATGAATGACCATGATAGCACATTGATCACATGAATAAGGGTCCTTTTTCATCAATAGTTAGTTTTTATTTGAATATGCTAGCAAGTATTTTGTCCATTGGAGTGAATAATAGTCTGGTAATTTATTAGTAAATTTTGGTGATAAGACTTCTTTGGGATTCACCATTTGGTTGCATATTTTCATAAGATCATCCAAATTGAACGTTTGTTATAGCTCCAAATCTCACTTTTGATGTTTGTGATGCTACACTCATGGCCTAGGGAAACCCCTCCTTCCAGACCTGGTCCAAATACTTAAAAAACATTGTTTTACTCCCTATACACGACATTGCCCTGAGCTAAACGTGTTTGTACGCGGGTCTGTGTATACCCAACCTGCGTATATGTATTAAAACACTTTAAAATATATATATCTCCTTAATTTCAGGCGAAGATCATAGGTTTTACCTATTGATTACCTACTAGTGCCCGTGGCCCAATTGTTCCAAACGAATTCCCAACTAAAAAAATTACTTTCGGAGAAGTATAAAAAGGCTTCAATGGGAAGGCCTAAGGGAGGGGAGAAGAGAGAGAAAAAATCACTCTACTGAGATTATCCCTGATCAGGTCTGAAGATCCTTATGCTTCCAGCACTTCCCCCATTACAGGAAACCTTGTTTCCTTGAGTTATGATGTCTCTCCATTGATTGAGATATCCTTGAGTGAGCCATGGAAGGAGTTTGTTGAAGGCTTGAGATTGGACGAATCCCGAGGATGGTTCCACTTGGAGCCTGCGAAAGGAAGACTCATGTGAAATCATTCCTTACTGTATTTTAGTTATCTATAATAAAAGAAACACTTGTCTTGTTCTTGATATTAGTCTTCTTCATGCCTATGAGATCAATGTTATGATTTACATATGAATGGTTGTTTCAATTGTATAAATAACTACCTTTCAATATGCTATGAAGCTGATTTTCTTATGATGTTTGGTCCATGTACTGCTATGCTTCCTTGAATTGATTGCCTTGCAGGTTAAAGGATCGAAAGGAACTCCGAGAGGGTTTGGACCCTGGCTGGATCTACCCAAACGAAGGACCCCCAGGTGCACCTCTCTTCGCGTAGTTTGTTTATATCAGTATCATGGTTGTATGGAATGCTTGTTTTTCTTTATAGATAACCCTCGCTCTGCTAGGGTATTAACCCAAGACCCTAGGGGACCTTTGCCCCTAAACAGAATTGGCGACTCCACTGGGGACAACAATATTGTTGTTCCTATTTTGGGTTTATTCAAGCCAATTAGGGCTCAACTATTTATTTACTTGCTGTGACTGAGTAGTTTGTTCATGTAGGAACTTGAACTATAAGTTTAATCAGTTTCTTCAGACTTTTTTTTATTTTTTCGTGTGATATTTTATACACGCATCTTGGTCAGGTTACAGTTGCGTATGTATGCAAGTTTCAGCATATGAACCCACGTATACGTAGGTTTCTGTGGACTGAATAGCATATACACACAACTGTGTATTGACACAGTCACATATACCCTAAAATTTTCAATATTTTTCAAATATTTTGTTTCTGGAGATCTATCTGTTGGTCTGAGTCTTTCCTAAATAGTTACTTTTCTATGTCAGTCTTTATTTTTACAATAAGTCCATGATTTCAAACTCTCTTCGGTTGTGGAAAGTGTTGGTCTTGTTTTGTTTTGTTGCAAGCGTCATCATTTTTGTTTAAGCACACAAGATTTCTTCATGGGGATCTTGGTTGGTTTGGTCTTCCAAGGCATAAAGATTGGTCTCAATCTTTGTGGCAAACCTTGTTTTGGTGATCTTTTTGTTTGCATTTCAAAATCGCATCTTTGTGGCTATTTACTTTTCTTGCTTTTTGAAAGTTATTCTATGACGATTTTGAGAATTGTCTTTCTTGATCTTGCGATCATTGTCACCAAGCCCTCTTGTTGCTTTTTGACTGTTAAGAGCATCTTGAAACACATTTTTTGTTGAGTTTTCACCCGTTTTGTGTTGTTAACTTGAAAAGTGTTTTGTTTCCTATTCTTCGATCATAAAGTTTCAGTCTTATTTAGAGCACTTTTGAAAGGTTGTTTTCTATTTTTTCTTTTGGAGAAAACTTCTTGAAAACTTGGTTTTTGCTTTCTTTGGCCTTGTTTGGATTTAGTTTCCTTTTTGCGAATGAAAATGCATTTTTGTTTGTATTGAAATTTGCTTTCAGTGTTTGGATGAAAATGAGCATTAGCAACTTATATTCTATATAAACATATTAAGTGGCTAATTAGAATTGATAAACAAGTTACTTTCATTTCTTTGATTTAGAGTAGTCTTAAGTTTTGCATCAGCATGTACTTATTACATTAGGATAAATTTGTGCATATTTTAGGACATCCATAGTTTTGTTAATTTTTGTGAGTGCGAAGCTTGAGTAAAGCAAGAAAAAAAAATTTCTTAAAAGTTCCTCAGAACCTAGTAGAAATTTCTTTCATCGAAGAACAAAACGAGTGCATTTTCATATAGTTTGGCTTTTATTAATTTTTTTTGCATCAAAACACCACAAGTTTCATTTCTGCTTATCCCTTGACTTAATAATAGCCCATTTAAAAACAAGTGCTAATTAAAATACACTAGAACTTTTTATAATTGTCAATTTAGACACACCAACAAGTTTTAGGATATTTTAGGGCCTTGGATTAGGCGTGTGGAGAGAAAACTCTCCAAGGCCATTTAAACTGTCAAACATAGGATTCTAAATAGTGAGTGCAAATCCAATAGCGTTAGGAAGACCAGGAAAGCTTCGGATCTGGGAGTTAAGCACGAGGGTTTTTAAAGATAAGGAAGAGAGATACCCCCTCTCCTACTTGTCGGATCTTACCTCAAGACTGTTCTACCTGGCTTCTAACACGAGTTGGTAACCTTAGTTGCTTCTCATAGGGATCTACATTGGTGGCTGCAGAGGGGAATCCCGTGGTACCTGAGGTCGACGTTGTATCACTCTCAACGATACTACTGGAGGGCACCCTTGCAAAGCTTGGGGGCTTGCACTGGCACAGGTTGTTGTTAGGAGGTCAGCGTAACTTCCTCTGTTACCTTCACTGGTAGGACTGGGCCGTCATTATCCCAGACTATCTTTGAAAGGCCCCTTACTTCACTTTCTTGTAATTTGGTGTCTAGTCCTCATCACCCAGAGCATAAATACTTTAAAGTTGTTTGACTGGCTAGCATCTTTTAGGGACTTTTTAGTGTGTGCTCTGGCTCTTAGTTGGCCTAGCTTTCATTTTTTCTTGAGTCTTTAATTAGATCTTAATAAAAAAAAAATCAAAGTGGTTGATCGATCACCTAGACGGTCTCTAAGACTTCGTGGTCTTTCACCACCAAGTTTAGATCCTTCTCCTAGAAGGTGCAGAGGTAATACTACAATGGGTTTCATCCCGTGGCGACTGACGCATCGGGGATTGATCTTTCCCTTGAGGGCATTAGTGTTCAGGATAAGCCTGGTACTTCCGCAGAACTAGAGAGGAACACTCTAGTTCTTTCTCGAGTTCTCTTCCAATCAGAAGATAACATAGAGGTAGAAGAACTCCCATAGTCGTTAGTGGCTCTGAATTCTCCTCTACCTTCTAACCATCCAGACATATTTCAATACGTTGGGACTCTGACGCATAGACCGTCAAGTCCAGGTCACATTATGCACTTATCTTCGATGACCACCACTGGAAGCATGGCTTTTACCACAAGTTTTACAACTATGCGGACTCCAACATCAGTACAAGGGGGAGGAACTATTTCCATCCCCTCTGCATCTTTATTTGGGTCTTTTGTTAGCACATCCTTAGTTGGTTCTACCTTCATTCCTTATACAAGTGGAAATTCCCAAGACAATGCACTCAGTTCTGGGTTCTTCCCGTTTGGCACCCATTCATAGGGTATTCCGTTAGCTCCATTTAGTGCCTCCACATCCATGACGGGTGGTTCAACTTCATTTCAAGGTTTTCCTTTTGGAGGTGGTCATATACCACATTCCAACCCGACGATAGGATCTATGCCTTTTTCTTCTACAGGACAAGGCAGCAATCTCTTTCAAGGTTAGACTAACCCTGCGGTTAGTGGCATAGGAACTAGGAATCCATTTTTTGGCCAACAAGGGAATACGTCATACTCCACAGTTAGTTCCTTTTGAAGTATTCCTCCCTTAGCTTCTGCTTGGAATCCTTATCAAGGGTTACCAACTCCTTATAATCCTTTAGGAGGGAGCTTTGCTGGTTATGGAGGTTTTTCGGTCGGAATTGATCAAACTCCGAGTTTTGTTGGATCACAAGGTTGGCCTTTTGGTTCAATTAGTTCTGCTGGTTACTTCAGGCAGCCTGGTGCTTTTCAAAATCTAGACCAATCTTTTCAAAACTTTGGGACCCCGCCCAGTCTGGGTGGAATCCCCAGGGTCCTCCTATGCTTCCTTTTCTGGCAACTTTGAATTTTCCAGATCTCATGAAATTAACGAACGATCCAATCAAATACAATCCGGCCTGGCCTCCGGTCCCAACCAAACTCCCTTCGGACATTCCAAAGTTCAAGGGGAAGGGCGGTGAAGACCCCAGCAACCATGTAACCACATTCCATTTGTGGTGCTCATCAAACTCCCTTATCGATGACTCGATTAGGTTGAGACTTTTTCAACGCACCTTAATTGATAATGCGGCCAAGTGGTATATAGAGTTGCCAGGGGGCAGCTTTACATCTTTCACCGACTTGGCTAATATTTTCCTAAATCATTTCCAGTTGCATGTACATTATGATTTCGAAATTGAACTTCTAGCCAATTTTCGTGAGGATACGACAACTCACATTTCTATTCATATTTAGGAATGGAGACGGAGAAAGAGGCTCATTAAAGCCGAAATTCTTCCAGAATACCGTCTCGAATGGTTTTTGAAATCCTTACAACCTGAAATCTCTAAGGATGTCTCTCTGTCCAGAGTTTATTCTGAAGAACAAGCTATTTTTAAAGCCCAGCAGTTAGAATTGATTTATTCTCAGTCTGGGATTCTACAAAAATCCTTGCCAGATGATCCTGGGACTAAGGTTGATATATCCAAGTCAAAGCCAAGTCCCCATGTGGATGGTATCGTTGGATCCGTAGACACAAATGCGATGAACCTATTGAGCCAATTGCAGCAGTTGTCTTTACAAACTGCTCCTAATAATCGGGTCACATCGTCTAACCCTTTGTCTTCTCAACCCTCTTCTATTAATGCCGTCCAATCTTCCAACCCCAAAAGAAATCAAAATTCCAATGGGAAAAAGAAAGGATGAGGTAAGAAAAAGAGTCAAGATGGGAAGACTGACACAAATAAACCTGGAAATAATGCTGGTGGTGGTGGAAATGAGTCTAAAAATAAATTCAAGTTTCCATGCAAGCTATGCAGTGGAGACCATTTAACTCATCTCTGCCCAAAGATTCAAGATGCTCAGCGCTTTTTAGGGCAGCAAGGGACTTCTAACTCTCAAGCTGTGTTAACCAACCCTTTTCCCCAAGGGCAGAGAATGCTTGTTGGCATGAGTTCAAATCCTCGTACCTCTGCAAGGGGAAACCAGGAAGGGGAAAAATCTTCAAATGTTTTCATGATGGGTTCTAACGTTCATGTGGCCACTTGATCGCATGATTATGGTGAAACTGAAACATCCAAGGACAAAACTGCTCCTGGAAATACCGACCTTCATATTGAGTGACCCCCTGTCGAGACTATACCACGGATACTGAAAGGTTCCACTTGTTAGACTCCGTCTCATGTCAGAGATTGATTCTTCTTCAAAACCCTGTTTTGAAGAAGAAATCATTAATGTGTTGTTTTAAGATTATGTAATTTATCTTCAGCTCTTCAACTAGCAGCGTCTTCAAGCTCCTACCTCTGCAAAAGCACAAAGAAAACAAATTCAGCATGAGGCTTATGAATAAATGACAGCCCTTTCAATCGGCATGCAAGTATTTTTGGTTTTTTCATTTTCCTCCACTTCCAGAGCTAGAAAGTTTATATGATTCCCATACAAGATCTTATGGAACTGCAGCTACGCAAATACAGAGAAATCCTTCCTTTTCTATGATAGAAGTTAGAGATATTCTTCATTTTCAAAATATATTGGGAGAGAAAAATGCCATTCAGGATAAAGATGAATTGGCTACGGCAAATCATGATTGGATGAGGAAATATAAGGGTTCAAGCCAATTCCTACTTCGTCCTAGGAACACTGAAAAAGTCTCACAGATCCTAAATTATTGTAATTCAAGATGTCTAGCAATTGTTCCACAAGGTGGTAATACTGGCCTCGTGGGTGGGAGTGTCCTTGTTTTTTATGAGGTGATTGTTAATCTGGGGTTGATGAACAGCATAATTTCCTGTGATAAGGTTAGTGGCATCTTGGTTTGTGAAGCTGGTTGCGTCCTGGAGAATCTTGACACATTTTAGCTGATCAGGGGTATATGATGCCCATTGACCTCGGTGCAAAAGGTAGCTGTCAAATTGGTGGAAATATTTCCACAAATGCAGGGGGCATATGTCTTTTTCGATATGGGTCTCTTCGTGGAAATGTTCTAGGGCTTGAAGTTGTTCTTGCAAATGGCACTGTGGTTGATATGCTTGGAACCTTGAGAAAAGACAATACGGGATATGATTTGAAGCAGTTATTCATTGGAAGTGAAGGCACCCTTGGCATAGTCACAAAGGTTTCAATTCTTGTACCACCAAGGCTTTCATCAATAAATCTTGCCTTTCTTGCATGTGGAGATTACTTGAGCTGCAAAAGACTTCTCTCTGTAGCTAAAAGGAAATTGGGAGAGATTATCTCAGCATTCGAATTTTTGGATCTTGCTTCTTTGGACATGGCTTTGAATCACTTGGAAGGTGTCAGGAACCCTTTACCTTCTTCAAAGGGGAAATTCTATGTTTTGATTGAGACTACTGGTAGCAACCAGTTGCATGACAAAGCAAAGTTGGATGCCTTTCTGGAGAGTTGTCTTGAAAATAGTCTCATTGTTGATGGTAGTGTGGCACAAGACTACAATCAGATTGCTGCATTTTGGTGAATACGTGAGGGTATTACAGAGGCACTAGGGAGAGCAGGTGCTGTTTACCAATATGATTTAACACCTATTCAACACCTATATGAACTTGTTGATGAAATGCGCACGAGGGCATGGTGTGTTTGACACAGCATTCAATTGGTTATGCTCAACTTTGCTCAACTTTTAGAGTCAGTTGCGAGGGCATTCTACAGGATGGGTGCAATTTTCACCCAGCTTTCAACCCCTGGTTTTCCTCACCATTTGGAGATGAGACTATTATCCTCATACTGAGACACTTCTGGCCACTCCTTGAACATATATTAAGTTCTGATCATATGCAAAATGTTTGTTTGTCAACTGATGTTTGTAAAGCCCTGTCACAAGCTATTCAAGCCTCAGGTCGGAACTTCTCAGCACTGTTAGACCGATTTTGCGTTCACTTTCAAGTGAATTCCACTCTTTCAGAAAACAATTTAGTGGCCTGCTGTGGATTTAGATGTGGATCAGGGTGTAATGGTGGTTTTCCATTATATGCATGGCGTTATTTCAGTCGAATAGGTGTAGTAATTGATGAGTGTTATCCCTACTTTGACAACGATGGTTGTAATCACCCTGGTTGCGAGCCTTCATACCCAACACGTCGGTGTGTCAAGCACTACAAGGATAATCAAAATTGATCACACTCCAAGCACTACAGTTCAAATGCATACAGAATCAAATCAGATCCATACAATATAATGGCTGAGGTTTTCACTAATGGTCCGATAGAAGTCTCATTTTCTGTTTATGAGAACTTTTCCCATTATGAAACTGGTGTGTACAAGCATGTCCAGGCTCGTTGTTTAGGAAGACATGCTGTCAATCTGATTGGGTGGACGCAGCAAATACTACAAGCAACAACATAGTCTTGCTCTTGCTACTGATGCCCACCATGATCTGCGTCTCTCTTTTCCTCTTTTAAGTGATCGACACACTATTATCGCCTCTACTTAACCTTTCAGAGAGTCGAGACGTCTGTGCCTTGTTCTCTTAAACATCAAATTGATGAATATAACTAGGCAAAGTTGCTCGGTGGGCGTTTAACTGCCAGCCATAATATCTTTCCGTGACAATCTCTATTGTGAATTTTTCAATCACTGGAAAGAGCGTCTGCTGGGAAATGAATTTGGGTTTAATGTGAAGGTTGCGGGTAGGCTACTTCGTTCAAATATCAACACCTAGTCACTTAGCACCCGGCATTTGTGAAACTCGGATTGCTGGTAAGGCGACAAATGGTTGAGCGAATTGACATATGGCTTTCACAATGCCAAGATCCAAATCACGGTGCGATCTTTTGGAGATTTTGTGGGAATTGCGGGCGATTGTTGGGACTCTTAGTTTAGTTGTCACCATAAGCTGAATCGGTGGAAAATTAGTTTTATTAAAATGGCCAACACATTTCCAGATTTTGGGGCGCAGTTTGCAAAGTGGCATTCATAGGTTCGTTTGCGTGTCAACAACTTGAATTCAAATCAGGGTAACATGCTTATTCTCCAGGAGAGCTGCACTGATGTATGTATAGTGGCCATGAATGTCGTTCTCAACAGTGGTCTTCCCAACTACGTGGCTCCTTTACCATTGGATTTTGTGGCACACAGTTGAGTTTGGGTAGCAATGTCATTAATGACACAATCTCCAGTGGCTCGTTGTCGACTGTGGTTTTCCAGA
Source organism: Pinus taeda (assembly GCA_000404065.3). Taxonomy (NCBI): domain Eukaryota; kingdom Viridiplantae; phylum Streptophyta; class Pinopsida; order Pinales; family Pinaceae; genus Pinus; species Pinus taeda. The sequence goes on along the minus strand of APFE030016446.1, from coordinate 358,746 downwards.
TTTTAATCAACTCTATGCGCTATCTTTAGGATTGGTTGCAACTGTCAATAGCCTCATATCTTGTACAGTTGACCAAATTAAGACGGCTCTAAACTGTGAAAACGTGCCTCTGGTTTCTTGTTTCCATCGGCTCTATTTTTATGGCTTTAGTTAAAACAGCGCCCCTGTTTTTGGGCAGCATTTTTTATTGTATTAAAAATTCATTTTGAGAGAGAGTTAGGGAGGAGAGTTTTTTCTGAGTGCTGAGAGCTAGAGGAGAAACTGAGCTTCATTGTACAGTCTATGACAGAGGTTTTTAATGAAATTTCACAGCTCTAATTTCTGAGATTCATGTGGTATGTTAATTTAGCATAAGTTTTCCCTTTGTCTCATATGTAAACTGTTGTGTTTCATTCACCTCATGATCATTTCTAATTGAGCAAATGAAGTGTTTAGGTAGAATTCATAGTATTGTATGCTCTGCCTATAAGTTTGTTCAATTCAATATTTTCTTCTGTTTGACAAGGATTCAAAGTTATTGTTTGCCCTTGTCAGCTCCTCACTAGTCTTGCCATCCCATTTAAATCTAGATTTGATGCTAAATTCCTTGTCTACCTTGCCTCAGTCGTCAACCTGTGTTGTTCATTATATTTCTCTGTTTGAAGCTGTGATTTTGCCCATGCAGCCCAGAAAAACCCCGTTATTTAATTAAAAACTTTAAATCAACCCTCCTTATCAGTTTACTAGCCTAAAATCAGTGTTCCTAATTAGTCAACTCATCCTATTGACAAATTTGCCGAGTTTGACCCGAGAGAGCCTTCTCATACCTCGTAGGGCTAGCTACGAGGTGAAATGGTTTGATGTTGCCTTGAAGGTTTGCCTTTCTCAACCTGAGGTGAAATCTCAAACGCTAACACCACTAAACATGCAACTATCAATCCTAATGCTAGGGCCACCCAGAATTACTCCATTGTTGAGGATCTGGCACAAAGTACATGCGCTATGTCCACTTTAGAGGTTCTCTATTCGTGTCCAACTCAACAAAGTGCTTTTATTTCGGCGATAGGGGAAGTTGATCCAAACAACTCTTTAGTGCTCACTTTCGACATGCTTAATGTAAAAAAGCAACTCCCTCATCACATGGCTTTTCAAATAAAGTCTACATACCAAAAAATTAACATTTTTCATACCGTTGTTGATGAAGGAGCTTCCACATGCGACATGTCGATGTCATTAAGACATTTGTCGACGCGTTTCGAAACAACTAGTGTGGTTCATCGTCAGGACAAGTTGAAGACATAGATCAAGCTGAGCATGTTAAATAGTTTGAGCAGAGACTCCAACGGCTAATTTTGACTATAGGACCTAGGTCAAATTTATATTTGTTAATTTACTATTATTGTTATTATTATTTTCATATTAATATTATTAATATATTATTCTATATATGGGAATAAGTAAAAATAGGTAAAAATAAATAAATAAGGGAATAGCACTTAACGGTAAATTATTTATTTATTCAAATTAATATACTCACATAAGGTAAAAATAAATAAAAAAGGCAAATTATTTATTTATTCAATCTAATATACTAACTTTAGGTTGCTAAAATTAGATAATTTTAATGGTTATTAAAGATATTGTTATTATTTCCTGTTTTCATGTATGGAAATAATTTAAATTGGGTAACTAAATAAACTAAACTAATGGTAAGTTTTAAATTATTAATTTTATTAGATACAATATTAGTAAATTTTTGTATACATGTGTATACTTTAATACAATAATAATAATAGGTTGTTAGGATAAGAATAAAGCATAAATTTCATGGTAAGCTCAAACCGGTAATATATTCAAATTATTTACTAAATATGTAACTGTATATATTAGGTTGTTAAGGTAAAAATTAAGATTAATAATGGTTAGTTTTAAAAAGGTGAGTGAATAAATAAATAATTTGCCTTTTTTATTTATTTTTACCTTATGTGAGTATATTAATTTGAATAAATAAATAATTTACCGTTAAGTACTATTCCCTTATTTATTAATTTTTACCTATTTTTACTTATTCCCATATATAGAATAATATATTAATAATATTAATATTAAAATAATAATAACAATAATAGTAAATTAACAAATATAAATTTGACCTAGGTCCTATAGTCAAAATTAGCCGTTATTCAGAATTAGCCGTTGGAGTCTCTGCTCAAACTATTTAACATGCTCAGCTTGATCTATGTCTTCAACTTGTCCTGACGATGAACCACACCGGTTGGTTCGAAACGCGTCAACAAATGTCTTTCTATATGTGATTTTCGCCGAAGCTCTTCTTATAACTTTGATGGATCACAGAAGCCTCAATTCTACAAATGTCGATGTCATGCTAGAAGGCCATTGGATCGCCTTCGATTGTTCCTTCACCTACCCTCCTAACTGCATTTGATGGGCACTCTCATAAGCCGCATGGGATTATCCTGGTATTTCCCATATGTGTTGGGGGGGAAGTCATCAATATCGAAGTAGAAGTCATTGATACTAACCTAGATTATAATCTCCTCTTAGGAAGGAACTGGGTATACGAAATGGGTGTCATTGTTTCGACTCGATTTCGTGTCATTTGCTTTCCTCATGAAGGGAAAATCATCAAGGTTGATCAATTGGACTATTTTCCAGTTGATCCTTGAGCAACTTTGGATTCTACTGTTCCTTTAGTGGATAACCTGTGTCCGTTGACTGAGAATATAGGAGTTGGGTTGTATTCTTCATTGATGGGTACATTTGATTTTCCCTCTCCTATCGCTAGAATTAATGTCGTTTCATCATCCAACGAGTCTTCACGGGAATAGTTCTTCCGAACTCATTATTTTGCAAACCCTTGGGCCTTTCCTTCACCTACGACCACATTAGCTGAAGGACAAGTTGGGGGAATGGCATTTCCTATGTCTGTAGCAGAGCTTAGATATCAGTCTATCGTCAACTCTGCAGACAACCATTCTACTTCTTTCTCTGAAGAGGAGCTAGATGGAGATGTGGCCCCGGCTTGGACCCTTGATTATACCTCTACTATGGACTGCTTGGACATGGTTTTACCATCCGAAGAAGCAATCCTAGAAGTAATGATGGGTGTAGAACGACCTTGGGAAGACTTACACCATCGTTCATGCTTTCTTCCCCCATTGCAGGAAGTAGAATCTAGGTTCTCCGAGCTCTTTACTAGTGATGCTTGTACGGTATCAAACCCTTTGGCTCCAACACACTTTCCTGTTGAAGGTAATATGTCGGTGATTTCAAAAATGATAGCTATAAAAATCTCTAGGAACCCTAACTTGATCGAGAATCTCTTCATCGAAGCCGAATGTTCCCCTGAAGAAATTCAAATTTACACCGACCTTTTTAAGGAGTTTCGAGATGTATTCACTTGGTCTTATGAAGAAATTCCTGGCATTAATCCATCCATAGTTCAACATGAGATCAAGACGTATGAAAATGCCAAGTTGATTCGTCAAAAGCTTCGACCGGTTAATCCTAGGGAAGCAACAGCCATTAAAGTTGAAGTAGAGAAGCTACTTAAGGTGGGTTTTATATACCCTTTTCCTCTTACGGATTGGGTTTCTAATCCAATCCCTGTGAATAAAAAGCAAGGAACAATCTGAGTATGCATTGACTTTAGGGACCTAAACAAAGCTTGTCCCAAAGATAATTACCCCACGCCATTTATTGATCAGATTATTGATGAGTGTGTGGGTAATGAGATTTTCTCCTTCATGGACAATTTTTCCAGTTATAATCAGATCTCTATCCATCCTGAAGATCAACATAAGATAGCTTTTATATGTCCCTGGGGTACCTTTGCATACAGAAATATTCCTTTTGGTCTCAAAAATGTTGGAGCTACCTTCCAGCGAGCCATGTCATACACTTTCCACGACATTAAACATATCATCAAAGCATCCCTGGATGGTCTAGCTGCTCGTTCTCGAAAGAGAATTTATCATCCCGGTCACCTTCTATTGGTTTTTGAGCGATGTCGATTTTACAAAATCCGGTTGAATCCCAATAAGTGTGTTTTCGTAATTACATCTGGTCGGTTATTAGGGTTGATTGTGTCAAATGAAGCGATTCGAGTTGATCCCTTCAAGGTAGAGGCAATAATTCAGTTGCCTCCCCCGTCCTCAATTCGACAACTTCAAAGTCTTCAAGGGAAGGTTAATTTCTTAAGAAGGTTTATAGCGAATTATGCTGAGATCACTAAAGGGTTTATGTGTTTGCTATGGAAAGGAGTTCCATATGTATGGTATGACTTTGTGCAGTGGTCGCTCGATGCTTTGAAAAAGGCATTAGTCTCTGCCCCACTTTTGAGTCCACCGGATTATGGTAGGTATTTCCTTTTATATCTCGCTGCTACAGAATCAACCATAGGTATGGTTCTCGTTCAGGAAGACGATGCTCTCATGGAGCATGTGATTTATTATTTGAGCTAAGGCTTGATAGGTCCTGAACTTCGTTACTCTCCTGTTGATAAGTTGGCTTTGGCAGCTTTCCATGCTATCCAGCGGCTCCACCATTATATCTTGCTACGCAAAACTTTTGTCTTAGCGGCGGTCAATCCATTCCAATTTTTCCTAAGTAGGCAAGTGATTATGGGCAAATATAATCGATGGATAGTCATTTTACAAGAATTTGATCTCGAGTTCTTGTCTGCCAAGTCTAAGAAATCTATGGTTTTTACAGAGTTAATTTCCGAGTTGCCTTCTGGAGAGGATACTATTGACAAGGAAAGTTTTCACGACTAACATTTATTCCTCATCTCTTCACTCGACCCTTGGTATGGAGATATCATTTTCTATCTCCAGACTTCGAAGTTTCCCTCTACTTTCTCTAAGGATGAACATCGAAAATTATGTCACCTGGCCAAGAACTATGTCATCATTGGTGATACATTATATCATCGAGGGGTTGACTCAATCCTTCAGTGTTGTTTAACCCTAGAGGAAGTAGAGTCAGTGCTCAATGATTGCCATAGTGGAGCTTGTGGTGGTCATCTTTCAGGGCTTGCTACAGCCCAGCGTATCTTACATGTTGGCTATTTTTGGCCTTCGCTCTTCAAAGATTGTGTTGAAGCGGTCAAACGTTGTCACCCCTGTCAAGTTTATACTCGGAAGATGCGCGCACATCCAACTCCTCTTTTTCCTGTTGTCACTATCGGTCCTTTTACTAAGTGGGGTATTGATTTTACAACTTGTAATCCACCTTTAGCAATGAATCACAAGTACATTATCATGGTCGTAGACTACTTCACGAAGTGGGCTAAGGCCATGCCCACTTATAAAAACGATAGTGAAACAACAACATTGTTCCTTTTTAATCAGATTATCTCAAGGTTCGATATCCTGAGAGAGATTGTCACTGACCATGGCAGTCATTTCCAGAACCAACTAATGTCAGAATTGGCTCTCAAAATGGGTTTCCAGCAGGAGCCCTCATCTCCATATTATCCTCAAGCTAATGGATAGGTCGAGGTAGTGAACAAAACGCTTAAGATGATCCTGCAAAGGATGATCAACAAAAATCGGTCTAATTGGCATCTTATGTTGCATCCAGCTCTTTGGGCATACTGAACCTCCGTAAAGACTGCTACAGGTTTTACACCTTTTTAGTTAGTTTATGGGATGGAATCCATATTTCCCGTTGAATGTGAAATTCCATCTCTTAAGTTAGCTATTGAGCTCCTTCTAGAGACCTCTAGTCTCGAAGAGTGCCTCCTTCATTTGGAACATCTCGATGAGCAGCATCGAGATGTCGCCATAATCAATGAGGCTCATAAGAAAAGGGTTAAAACTCAGTACAATAAAGCTATCTGTCCTCGAGTCTTTTCTGAAGGTGACCTTCTCTTAGTCTATGACCAAGATAAGGATGCCTTGGGGGCAAGCAAGTTCAAGCCCATGTGGTATTGTCCCTTTATAATTAAACAAGTTTTAGAAAAAGGGGCGAATGAGTTAATTGATTCTGAAGGAAACAAATTGGTAGAGCCCCGAAACAGGCTCTACCTCAAGAAGTACTTTTCTTAAGTAGCAGCGAGGCAATGGCTTCTTTGTACATTTTGTATATTTGTACATATCTCATCGGGATTTTTTGATATCGACACTTTTTGGTCTACTATGGCAGGTGTTGATGGATGACTCGGTCTATTTTGGATTCGCCGATGGTGCTAGTCGGCACACTCGGAACCTTGCTTACGTAGTTTGGGTAGTCTACTATCCAACTGGCTAGTTGATGGTGTCAAGGGGAGTGTGCATTGGTCCCACTTCAAATAATATGGCTGAGTATACCGTCGTCATTAATTTACTATCAAAGCAATTTCTTATGAAATCAATTCGTCGGTAGTCTATCTTGATTCACAATTGATAGTGTTACAATTGAATAACATTTATTGGGTAAGGGATCCATGTTTATATCGCCAGTATTTAAGGGTGAGGTTGTTGCAAAGATCTTTTACATACATTAATTATTTTCACATTCCAAGATCTCATAATTGGTTAGCTAATTCTATTGCTAATCAAGCATTAGACTGGCACATCATTCATTCATCACAATAAAATCAAGCATCAAAAAGTCGAAACTGTATATATATATATATATATATATATAACATAAAATATCGAGTGTACATAAGTATGTTCAAAATAATATACAAAAATTAGGACTCAAATGCCCATAATCATGTCTAGTACATCTAATGCCCCGACTTAGGATGAGCGAGTAAGTATGCGACTACTGCTTTGGCCAAACGCCTAAGAGTGCGAAACCAGTCTCATGGCATGCCAACCACATGACGTTGCATGTCTATAAGGAGATATTCTACAGCCTCCATCGGCACTCGGTGAGTTAGTCTCACCAAGTGCCACTGAACTGTGTGTAGAAGTCGCTATGTGTTCACAGCTGCCTCTTTGGCACCTCGATCGCGACGTCCATGCTGTGGGAACCCATCTGGTCATTCTAGCCCAATATCTGGAACATGATCATCATATTAGTCATTTGAATCCTATCAAAAATATTTTTCAAAATTCATTATTATATTTGAAAAATCATAAAAATTATAAAATTAAAAACATTTGTTACCTATATCGCCCCATGCTACAGTTGGTGGTAAAGCTAGATCAGGGTCTCCTCGGAAGTCCATCCCAGCATAGCGGTAGTCATCTATGGCGATGATCTACTGCTCCCACCAGGAGAAGAAGTCATCATTGAAAGCAGTCTGTGGAACGTCCCTGCCTCCTAGCCGTTTCATCAAGTCAGCCCACCTGCCCATTCATGGATCTCGTGGGGTTTTGATTGAAACTGATACTCTAGGACAGAGTGTTGGGACCCTCTCAAAGAAGAAAGAGCACAAAATGGTTCCATACCCGAAGCTTGTGGTCTGCCCCTTCTTGATAGAAGTAAGCTAGCTCTTCAGGTTGGCGAGAAGAGGAGTACACCAATCAAAAACTGTGGTGAGACAGTCTACCACCAAGCTCATGGCTAACTGTGAAGCGTGGTGTAAGGAAGCTGATCCGCTCACTCTGGATATAGTGAACAGGATGATCCTCAATGATAAACTCTCCACATGCTTGATTGGAATTTGACTTCCAATCTTTTCTGGATGACCTGGGCAATATATATGCACGTAGTCCTCGATAGAGAGACTACCTCATGGTCGGCCTATGGAATGTACTACCTCTCCCCTCCAGGAAAGGCCTGTGATGAAATAAATATCCTCAACCTCTATCTTGAGTGGCATTTGATCAATCATAAATGAGTCATCCTCGATGCTCTAGTAGTGAATGACCATTTTGAGCAGGCGAGTGTTTGCTTTCATGTTTGGCATTTTAAAGAACTTTAGCAAACCACATCCTCTTAAGGCATCCAGGGCATTAGGATCGTTCATAACCTCATCATCCACTAAGGCATGCTCTTTATCTCTCCAAGTGACTGGCATCCTGGAGAAAAAACAAATTTGGACCGTTAGATTTTTGTTTTGAAGTTTTTACGGCTTATACGCGGGTCCATTTCATACACAGTCGCGTCTAGGGCCTGCGTATACGTGGGTTTCATATAGCCAACCCGCATATATGCCACGACAAATTTTTTGACAATAATTCAATGGTGAAACTTGAATTAAAAATTCTAAAAACAATCATAATGGAATGCAAGATAAGTTTAAGGGTTACCTGTTAATTTTGGGAAGATTTGAACGCTCGAATTTGGCGAATAGCAATGTTTGCTCCTTTTTCTCCACTCCTTTGCTCTCAAATCAAATGGTGATAATGGTGAGTTGAAAAACTATTTTATAAGTTTTGAAAATGTAAATTTTTTTCAAAAATTGATTTTGTTTTGTCTCATGTAACTGTTAGCTCTGCTACATGTTGCTGATTTTCAAAGAGTGGAAGTAAGCTCGGTCCTTGGTTTCTTGCTCAGAAGAGGTCTGCACCAATTATCATCCTCCTTCTCCTTCACCTTGCTTACTCCCTTTAACCCCGCTGCCTCCATTTTTCCCTTGACTTCTGCCGATGTGATATTGCAATTCGATTTAATCACTATCGCAAATCGCATACATGTGTGTATAAAGGCCACGCCCCTTGGCTTCTGCCGATGCGATATTGCGATGCGATCTGATCGCACATCACCCAAAATTATCAAAAGAAAAACCCAATCCGATGACTCCCGTCACGCCTGATAAAGTGACTCGTCTGATCACTCCTCTGCTGTCCAATCAGTCCCGACAAGATCGAACGGCCTTTGCTCATTTCACGCTCACTCCAGATACCCCTTGTCAAGCACTCCTCACCTTCCATCCATGTGATCCAATGGCAATCGCTCCTCCTACGCCCACAAACTAACCACGCGTTAACTCACGATCATAGTGGTTTTCCTCCTGCCACATCTGCCACGCATCGCTCGATGACTCGAATCGCTCGCCCGCATACCTTTACCACTTCCCTCCCAAAAGCGGTGCAATACATACCGCTTACCACCCATTTGCCCGACCCCGCGCGTTATCTCCCATGTATCTTTTTTTCCCGATGGCCGTCGGATCTGTCCGTTGGAGATCTGACGGCTTACATTTTTTTGTTCCTGTTTCCTCCCGATTTCTCCCGCTGAGCCATATCAGTCGTCTGTCTGTGTGATCCGATGGCCGATCTTCCTCTTCATTCACCCATACTATCCACGACCATAGCCATTTAATACTCCCGAAAGGACGAAGGTGGCCAGTGTTCGGTACCTTACACATTTCATCTCCAACAACCGCATTCAAGAAACAGAATGGCCGAGAAGGAAAAGGACCAACCTCGAGCAGATAAACGCATTTATCAGTTATGGAACTCCTTCCATATAACACTTCACCTACTCGAGAAGGACAATAGAGCACCAGAGAATGTCAAATTCATTCATTAAATCAAGTAGATTGTCGCTGAGACTCCATCAAAGAGTTAAAGTGGTTGGTGGTCCATTATGACCCCTCCAAGCATAGAACATCAGAATATCTTTGTAATCAAACTCTATATATACCCAAAAAACAGATGTAATCTGGGGGATGGGTGGATGGTTGTTATTTGATGTAAGGTTCAACTTTTGGAGACTTTAACTGCTTGATACTTACAGTGTCTCGTCGGAATTTTCAGCTAATACAAGCTTCTTTTGTTGTTAATTGCTCACTTTCCATTTCTACTTTGTTCTAGTCTGTTCCTGTTATGTAGTTTTCTTGAACTCTTGATGTTTAGCATTAGAGGGGCTGTCATCCCACGTCTATGTTAAAATATTGTATGTATCAGTGAATGTGCTATTCAGGTTTCTTTTTACTTAGTGCTAGAGCGCTGTCATCTTGTCTATGCATTAGGGAATAGATTTACAGATTTCTTTATTGGTTGCAGTCGGCCATCACAGGGTCTTGTGCATCTGCTGGTGTGGTTAGTATTCTCCGTATTCACCCAATCCTTAAACTATGAGTAATTGGTGGTCTAAAGCCTTGTAGTCTGGGGTGTTCATGCATGTCTGGAGTTAAGCATAGTAGAAGTGGTTATCTGGCTTGAACAAGCATCATTCCTTCCATTCACCCATTTCCAACATTATGTTGAGTTTGTAATGTTCCTGAACATCTCCGAGATACAACCTAGGAGATTTTATTGGGGTGATAACAGTAATTTTAACTTGGGATCTTGGAATGTCGAGAATGGTTTGATTTTCAAGACATTTTGGACGCCTTTTCGACAGTTTCGAGGCGATTCCATGACTGCTGGCCTGTCATGGCAGGTATCGTCTTTTCACTGGCATATAGGTTAGGGAAACCATTTTTCCATTGCATTATGCATACTAGACTCCATTTGTCGATACACTTGCCATAGGGTCGATCCCATCGTGTTATGGTTCGTAAACCACCTTCACTCACTGATTTTTAAATCATGACACAATGGTAGAGCCATCCTTTTCATGGGCATCGTAGTTAGCACCTCACTGACATTTGTTGCCCATGCTGCTTCGATTTGAGTAGGCTCGGGAGTCCTCTATAGTCCCGCCATGACTTATATGATGAAGACTCATTCCTCTTTGCTTCTTTTCTTCGTTCTAGCCTTATACCCTAGAGGCTCCTTTGTGTTGAGTTGTACTACTACATTGCATGTTAACCGTTTGCACCTTTGGGCCTTGAGCCGACTTCACTTGGACTCGTGTTTAAGCCAACTCTTGGACTCGTTTTTAAGCCAACTTTTGACCATGACGATTGCAAATTCAAACTTTCATTCCCTTGACTTATGCAACTCAACACACCTTGACCCATGGAAGGAACACACCTTTGAGTGGCTTTGACTAGTTTTTACCTCCCTGCATTGAGCATAGGATTGTTCCAATCCCAGGAACTAGATCATCTGTTTCACCGACACTCGTTCTTTCCACTGTACTATAGCATTCTTTTATTCTTTTTCCAGCTTAAAGAAAAAGACAAAAAAATTATATATTCCAAAAAGAGCAAGAACGGGACAATATTTCCACTTATTGTTGGTAGCTAAAGTCAGTTGTGTCGCTCTTGAACAAAGCACTCAAAACAAAGTCTCCTCCGTTTGGGTGGGATTTAGTTTGACTTAGTATGCCTTAACCTTGTTATTGAGTCAGTTCTTCCCCGATTGGTTATCTCTTCCAATCATATAGAGGGTTCGTTCGTGCTCCTGCATGACAAACTTATACAGAGTCATCATATGTTGCCATATAGTCACATTGGGTCGTGCTTTTGTTCAAGATAATTTAGCCTGAGTGTTACACAGTAATTTGTCACTGCCTTCACCCCAGTCCTTCTACTGTGTCATGTGTCCAAGTAAAACATGCTCATACTGAAAAAATGCTCTCTTATGTAGCCAAGTGACCCACTTTTCCTATGTTTTTTGCCTCATCGCAAGAATGGACTTAATATACATGATGGACAGTGGTCTTAAATAGTCCAGCCGCGCTTCCAGCATGGACGTACATCTGTTTCTCGCGACGGTCTGATTTCATGCTCCGGCGCGAGGCTATCTGCTATCTGCTAGGAATTGATGTCTGTATGCATTGAGTAACTGCATTTTCTTATCTTGGTTTTCTTGGTTTGGGAATGATCTCTCTACCCTCCTATAGGTAGGTGTTCATTGAAGTGAAAAATGTTTTACTTATTCTAGCTGCATCCTAGCTTCTTTGATATACATACGGTAGGGCTTGGAAATTGAAACATAATTAAAGATTAACTCTAAAATGAACTGAATGAAATTAACAACGCATTGGAACATAATGCACACTATTTAGAGGTCTAGGCTAGAGACATGCTTCGACGTCGTTAAACCTAGTCACTATTGTTTTCAGTCAAGATTGGGTGATTCCTCCTTCTATGACTCAATAGTGGTCTAGTACATAATTGTGCTCCCATGTACCATCGAGTATATGTTGGGAGACCCCGCTAGGTTATCATCCTATATCACTAGGAAGCCATGTATGCCACCTTGCAAACGGTAACACACTGAACACAGCATTCGGGAAGATTGACTGCCATACGGAAAGTCCTTGGTTTTCGTATGATCACCAAGGTGTATATGCAGTTTTACGGGTTGTTTGGTAAACCTTTTGCCTAGTTTCTCGAGAGTAGTCACTTTCGTTCCTTTTCGAACTCCTTAAAAGAAAAGTTCCATCTGAGCACTTGTCCTTTCAGGGTCATTAAACCTCGAAAGAGATAGAGTCACCTTTTCATCCTTTTCCCGACTCTTGAAACATGAAAAGGTTAAGTTTTGTTCTTGCGTCATAAATTTACTGCCCACGAAATATTCTTGGTAACAGTTCGAGTTCTTGGTTGTGATAAGAGTGTTTTTCTGGCTGATTCTTGATGGCCACATTCCCCGATTCTACCGGCCAAGGTCTTCCCCTAGATGGAAATCCTGGTCTATTTCCTCCATTTGGAAATGTCGGTGCTCTGTATATGGCAACATTGTCTTTGCCTGGTTTAACCATTGGTCTAACCCTTTGGTTGTTTTCAACCTCGGTGGTCATGAGCGTCATGACTCCTATTCATCCCTCTCCTTCGTCTGAACTACGACATGTTGATTCTAAGGTTGAGCCTACGCCTTCTTCCCCTATTTCTTCGCCTTCCTCTCTTCCTTCACCTGGTGAAAGTTCCATATCTAGTAACCAGGAGACTAAGTAGCAGAAGAAGAAGAAGTCTGATAAACACGAGGCCACCTGTGCAGCTATTGCTCTAAGTACATCTCAGGTCGAACCACCTTCTGCTCCTCCGCAGAAGATTAAGTTTCCTTGTAAATTGTGCAAGGGTGACCATCTTCTTCATGATTGTCCTGGAATTCCTAGGATCTTAGAAGTATAGTCTCGCAATCTGGCGCATCCCTCATCATCCTCTAAATCTCATGACAATGCTACCCTATCAACTGGTAGTGGTAAGAAAAAAGGGAAGATTCAATTCCCCTGTAGGCTATGTGAAGGCAACCATCCCCGTCACCTTTGTCCACTCATGGATAAAGCTTCTGCCGTTTTGGAAAGTCTTACAACTTCTTCACCCCAACTTCCCATTGGTTATTAGAGGCTCTCTTTAGACCCTCTCCCCATCGACCAAGAGATTGACTTAGATTCTTCTCTTGTCCATCCTCCTCTTTCTGAACCTACCTGTGCTAAGCCTATTCTAGACCAACAATTGGTCGGAGAGAGTGTCGACTTGGGTTCACCACCTGTTGATCACTCTGTTTCAGAAGAGCGTCATGCTCATGTTCTTCTTGTCTCGTCAGATTCTCCTGAGTCTAAAAATGACCCTCCTTTCCCCGTTGATCAAGAGGGTCTTCCTTCGGTTCCTGTAGAGCAGGGGGCAATCATACGATACCCCCACCAAGTAGTTCAGTCGTTTCCTTCGACTGGAGTCATTTGACTACTTTCTACCTTCCATCCTATGTACCTTTCCAGATTACAATACATGCCTATAATAAGGAAATACTTGGCACTGTCTTGGATGAGGGTGTGTCTGTCAGTCTAATGCCTTCCGCTACTTGGCAAGCTTTGGGCTCCCCACAACTTGTGCCTGTCACACAGAATATGTTGGCATTTGATGAAGGAACTAGTCAACCTTTAGGGATCCTCCCGAAGCTTCCTATTACTTTGGGGGGAAAACCCGTCTATATAGACATCATGGTTGTCCAAGGTGCTTTAGATTTCAGTATTCTCCTTGGCCATGAATATGTTTACGCCATGGGGGGCCTCGTCTCTTCACTTTTCCGTGTGGCTTGTCTTCCACATGACGGAATAATGGTGACCATAGATCAATTGTCGTTCTTTAGTCACCCAGACCCTCCTATACCATTGTCATCCCCTCTCGGTTCTTGCTCGCAAGCAGTACCTTCCTTGCCACAGGTCAATTATGTGGCTAACCATTCTGTCTCTGCCTCTACTAATGATCATGCAGATGGTCTCGTACATCATGTACTGGGGGCATTGGAACTTGATCTGTCATTTGTGCCTCATGACATGTATTCCTCCCAGAGTGTGTTCCTTCCATCCCATGAAGACCTCTTGGGAGCCATGGTCTCATATGGCCAATGAACCACGAAGTGACGAGGATAGTTTGTTCTTGTCTCAACCTCATTAAAAAATGAAACCGGGTGTCTTGAGGATAGTTCTGATCTTGTGTCGACCTCGTTAAAAAATGAAACAAGGTGTACGAGGATAGTTTGTTCCTGTCTCAACCTCATTCAGAAATGAAAACAGGGGTGATGAGCATAGTTCTTGACCTTGTGTCAAGCTCATTAATAAATGAAACAAGGAGTCTTGAGGAAAGCTCTTGATCTTATGTCAAGCTCATTAAAAAATGAAACAACTCCCTTTCCAAATCGAGTCTTTGATTAAGATCTCGTAAAATCCAAGTCGAGTCTTTCCAAGATCTCGCAAGTGAACCTTCATTCCATCCACCTCGTTGAATGCAATGAAGCTTGGGGGGCATGTACCTCGATTTACATCATTATGCCTGGGGGCATGCGAACTCATAACAAGCATAGTTTTTCGTTTCAAGCTTGTGTAAACATGAAACTGAATCTAAACAGAGTTCTCCATGGTTCAAGCTTGTGTAAAAATGAACCCATACCTAATTTACATCTCGTGATTTTTGTTTACCCACTAAATTCTGCTAGATGAGCCTTGGTTGTTCCATTCCATTACCACCATCTCTTTGGCCGATCATATGCTTTCACTTGGTTGTTTTTCCCTTCCTGAGGAACCGCAGCGATGAGTGGTTTTATTAGCCAGCCTCTTAACCATTACATGTTTTGAGCAGTTCCACCATTGTCGGAACCAGTTGCTACCCTTTATACCACTCATTCCTCCAGGACAAGTCTCCTTTAAGCTCTTTTCTGACTCGTAAAATATGAAAAGATAGCCGAGTTATCCCTTTTGACTCGTTAAACGAAATGAGAGGCAGTCTGCTTTAAGCTCTTTTCCAACCATATAAACGTGAAAAGATTACCGAGCTTTTGTCGTTTCGGGCTCGCTATTGGTTACAAAACGACGTGGTTTCGATCACTTTTCTAATTTTTCAGGTCGAGGTCACTAATCACAAAAAGTACTCCTTGATCGTAATGGTCAAGCAGTTCTCTCAAGTATTATTTTATACTTTTTCGGGCTCGAGGGACACAAATCTACGAAAAAGGAAACCCCTTGGAGTTTTCTTTTCCATGTCTTTTTCAAACTCTCTAAACATGAAAAAGACTCCGAGTTTTACCTATGTCGGACTCATTAAACCCTGACGACATTGGACTCGTCACCATGACGAGACTCGAGCTTCTCCTCCCTAGGGCTCGTTAAACTATTACTAGGTTAGATTCGACCGAAGATTGAACTTATATTACAAGCACATGTTATTGCCTTCAAGCTTGTTTTCAAAAATAATTGGGGTACTCGCCAGCAATGGTGGGGGAAAATTTGGAAATCATCGTTGATTATCTATGGTAGCTAGTCAATCTTGAACATCGACGCTTTTGCTTCTTGTCGGGTTGGGATATCCATACATCATCATTTGGCCTTCCGCGGGTTTGGGTTGCCATTTAGCCTCATTCCATCTGATCCATGCTATCTCCATCAAGCCTCTGGTCCCTTGGTACCTGAATGCTACCACCCTCCAGAGTCGTGTCGCCGACATGTTCAAGAGTATAATCCTTCTACAGTTTACATCCTTACATCCTCCTCTGATACTCTATTTCACCATCTACCACTAGTTCCTTATCTCGTGTCGTTGATGGGGGAAACATTATGGCCCTCCTGCGACGGATCATCTCTTGTCGACATCAGCTCATTATCTAGGAGACTAATCTAGAGATCCCCGTTGGTACCTTGGAGCTTGCATGCCTTAATGGCAAGCTCTTCGTGCCTGACGATCGACTTTCATCATTGTTCATCGATTGGGTGATTCCGCAAGTGTTCGACTTCAACCCATTCTTCACACATCATGGATTGTACTAGACAGTACCTTGAGAACCATTGGCATTATTTGTGTTTTCTCTCGCGCTTCTTAATGGTTTTCATTATCAACCAGTAATCAAGCGACTTTCTATCATGCTTGACTTCAGCACATCTATTCGCATGCTAGAAGTTGTACTATGATCGGTTGGGTTTCAGGACCCCGAACTCAGATTACACATGTTCGAGCTGTGTGGATTGGTTCGTGATTGCATGACTCGTTGATGGATGGTTGCGACCATACCTGAGTCTTCATGGATGGCTGTGACCATACCTTTATCATTCTAGTCTTATTAGCTAGGTGGATGCGTCCATACCACAGACCTAGTTCATATGTCTTTTGGATGGCTACGCCCATGCCTAGACTACATGTATTTCACTATTAGAGATATCAATTGTACTTGCACCTGCAGGTTCTTCCAGATGGTGTTCCAGCTCAGTCAGTTTCATAAATCATTTCACCCCTCCCACTCTCTTGGGCTTCATACTTTAGGGGGCATTTGTTACACAATAATTTGTCACTACCTTCACCCCAGTCCTTCTACTCTGTCATGTGTCCAAGTAAAACATGCTCATACTGAACAAATGCTCTCTTATGTTGCAAGTGACCCACTTTTCCTAATTTTTCTACCTCATTGCTAGAATGGACTTAATATACGTGATGGAAAATGGTCGTAAATAGTCTAGCCGCGCTTCCAGCATAGAAGTACATCTATTTCCCGCGATGATCTAATTTCATGCTCCAACACGAGGCTATCTGCTATCTTTAGTGATGGTCTGACTGGCTACTTTACCTACTAGCAATGTTAGCGGTAAAGCTTAGTTATAAACTCGCAATGATCCAGATTGGGCGAATTCGTTCCAACAGTCGGCCTTCTGGATGTCTCCAGACCTAGTTGTTGGCATAATTTGTGTCACCTTTCCTCCTCTGGTATGGTAGTTCCATCATAAGTGCTACCTTCCTTGGGGATAAGCTCTCTCTTCCACCTTTCATGGAGCCTCCTTCTCTTATTTAATCACTCACCATTGTTATGATCTGCTAGTTCCTTAGTTGGTAATTTCTTGGATGGAGCAACGCAACGGAACTTCATCGACCACCGGTTGAGGTAGGCCTCCAACTATGACTGTTTAAGGAAATATATTATTGATCTGTCCTTGCTATGACTAGACCCACTCTAGGGCTAGAGGGGTTGCCTCTATCCGCAGAGGGAACACTTTCCTGCATCACACTGAGTCGGCCTTTCCGCGGTGTCTCTTGACTCATTTTTCAGTTGGCCATCCCTGGTTGTTAGTATTTTGTCTATCATCACATCAGTTATATTGGTCCTTTACTCGTGCTAGTTTGAGAAGGTCTCCATTAACTTCTTACCGGCGGGTCTTATCCTTATCGACGACGACATCTTGCTCTGAGGACAGGCCTAGAGCCGCACCCTGGCCCTATTTTCATTATTATTAGGTCACCTTATGCTCAGCATCGATCAGTATCATGGGTCTTTGACTGGGTGGTTTCCCTTATGTTCGACATCATCTTACACTATCACACATTGGGATTCATGCAGTACCTTGGTTTCCATTTGACCCTATTGGTGGATACCTCGCCTTTATGTCAGCTTACATTATTGGTTGGTTTAGAGGGTTTCTGTTGTGTGATAGACACATCTTGTGTATGCCAGAAATGTGTTTCGGTCAAGTTAACACATCTTTTTCATCTGATTCCTTCCACATTATTGGCCTACGGGTTACACTCGTGCTAGATTGATGAAGGATGTCTTAATGCATTCCTTCTAGTGGATCTTTCCTTATCGACTACGACTCATTTCTCTGGGGCAAAGATCTAGAGTCCATTTGGCAATACCATGGGGTTTGCAGTCATTAGTGGCAGATCCTTCACTATCGATAGTGGGAAACCATCATTGTCTCCTGATTGATAGATTCTTACAGGTGTTCGACTCCAACTCATCTATTCACACTTGTTAGATTGTGCTAGGCACCTTGACGCTCATTATCATTATCGGTGAGTGGTATCGCATTTGTTAATGGTATACATCAATGACCTGTAATCAAATGATTTCTCACATGGTCGACTTTAGATCATTTATTCCCATGGTGTAGAAATGTACCACATCGGTCGGTGAAGACCTCAGGTTGCATCAACATTCACTGGTTCACTTGACAGTTGCTCCTGTTTTTGCTAGTTGATACCACTCCACCTTGTATGTTGCAGTCATTCATGGCAACATTCTATATGCTGGCACCTGATTTTGCAGTATAGTACCATCTTACTCCATCATGTTCATTTGGTACTTTTGGGATCAGTCTTGGATATCAGTGATCCACTTCATCCTTCAACATCATTGACATTCTTATATGTGATATTCAGACATGTACTTGTTCGATCATGATCAGATGATCCATTATGTATTTTCCAGTCTTTTATACTTGTATACTTAGTGGATCCACTTGTACTTGATATGTGGACATGCTTTACTTTCTCTGAGCATGGGCATGCCCACCTCAGACAGTGTTTCTTTCTGATCTCCTTTTGTGGCTTGGCAGGTTGAACTCTAGTGAAGTCCTTCTTAGTTTTTGACAAGTTTTCTTTCCATGCACTTACTTAATACATTTCGGCCATCATGTACCCCTTCTGACCTAATATATTAGGGGGCATCTATTATAGCTCCAAATCTCACTTTTGATATTTGTGATGCTGCACTCATGGCCTAGGGCAACCCCTCCTTTCAGACCTAGTCCAAATACTTAAAAAACAGTGTTTTACTCCCTATACATGACATTTCCCTGAGCTAAACGCGTGTGTACGCAGGTCTGTGTATACCCAACCAACATATATGTCTTAAAACACTTTAAAAAATTAAATATCCTTAATTTCGAGCGGAGATCACGGGTTTTACCTGTTGATTACCTAATAGAGCCTGTGGCCTAACTGTTCCAAATGAATTCCCAACTAAAAAAACTACTTTGGGAGAAGTATAAAAAGGCTTCAATGGGAGGCCTAAGGGAGGAGAGAAGAGAGAGAAAAAATCACTCTGCTGAGATTATCCCTGATCAGGTCTAAAGATCCTTGTGCTTCGAGCACTTCCCCCCATTACAGGAAACCCTTGTTTCCTTGAGTTATGATGTCTCTCCATTGATTGAGATATCCTTGAGTGAGCCATGGAAGGAGTTTACTAAAGGCTTGAGATTGGGCGAATCCAGAGGATGCTTCTGCTTGGAGCCTGCGAAAGGAAGACTCAGGTGAAATCATTCCTTACTGTATTTTAGTTATCTATAATAAAAGAAACACTTGTCTTGTTCCTGATATTAATCTTCTTCATGCTTATGAGATCAATGATATGATTTACATATGAATGGTTGTTTCAATTGTATAACTAACTACCTTTCAATATGCTATGAAGTTGATTTCCTTATGATGTTTGGTCCATGTACTGTTATGCTTCTTTGAATTGATTGCCTTGTAGGTTGATGGATCGAAAGGAACTCCGAGAGGGTTTGGACCCTGGCTGGATCTACCCAAACGAAGGACCCCCAGGTGCACCTCTCTTCGTGTAGTTTGTTTATATTAGTATCATGGTTGTATGGAATGCTTCTTTTTCTTTATAGATAACCCCGGCTTTGCTAGGGTATTACCCAAGACCCTAGGGAACCTTTGTCCCTAAGCAACGTTTGATTTTATGCTAGCAAGGGGAATTTCTTCTAATGATGATACTTATAATACTCCAATTGACAGACATTGCAAGGATAGAAATTTGGAAAAGGATTTTAGGCTTAGATGACTGGTGGAAAATAGGGTCATCTCATAGGTTGTATCATATTATACCCCTATTCATGGTCTATGCAACATAGGATAGATGGATAAAGCAATTGATCTCTTCAATGAATGTTGAATAAGGGTTTGTCTCCTAATGTAGTGAGTTATACCACTCATATTTATGGCTATTGTTAAATTGGAAGGATAAAGGATGCAGAAAATATCTTGTAAGAAATGTAAGACTAGGGCCTCATTCCAAACAATATTATTTACACAATATTAATTGATGCTCATTGCAAATAAGTTTGTTTAGAGCCAATTATGAAGCTACATAATGAAATGGTGGGAAGGGTATTGTTTTGGACCTCTTTACTTACAATGCACTGATTAAATTGATTTTTGAAAAGAAAGAAGTTTTAATTCAAAGGATCTTAACTCGAGTTATTTGGTGAACAATTTGTCTCCCTAGCTACGTGTTACACAGTATTTTGTCACCGACCTCGCATCCCTTGATCTTGGATAGAGTCGGTCCCTGAATGACATCTGCTCTTTGTCATATATAAAAATATGTGTCCAAATCTTCCATATTACTCAAGAAGATTGCCTAAGCTCATTAATCCTGAAGTTGACCCATTTTTACCCATGTTTCAAAATCGTCTCAAGTCATCAGTATCATGCCTGCGATGATAGCCCAAAATGAACTAACACCTCACGACGTCATCTCTGAGTCTCAGTGTTTGACTTGCGATGACCCAAATATGGCGAATTAGTTCAAACACAATACTTATGGGTGGTTCTGGAGCTAGTTGTTGGGTCAAAGAAGTTTGCCTCTCCTCATTTGAGATGGTGGTTCTGCATTTTGAGTAACCTCCTTTGAAGATAAGCTTCTTCTCCCCTCATTTATGGAGGCTCCTCCTCTTATAAAAGCATCCTCCATGACTATGATCAGTTGGTTCTGGGTTGGTAGTTAGTTAGTTCTTGGTTTGTTGGATTGATAGCTTACAGTTTGGATCGTTGATAGCCTAGCAAGAGCTTGTGAGGTATGAGAATAGCCTTTCATGTTGTGGATTGATAGTGTAAAATGGTTTTGTAAGAAGGAAGCCTTGTTGTGATTTCCTTAGTTTCATACTTGTGATTTTGGGTGAGAGAGAGTCATTAGTCTTTCTTGGATACTTTTGAGAGTGAATGCTTATGGAGACACACTGATCAGACCCTTCAAGGAAGCTTGCGACATCAAGTCGTGGTTGTAAGCTTTATTGTTGTTTATATTAATACAACCAATGGTTATTTCTTATATCATGTATGAAATGTATGTTGATATCTTATGGTTCCTTGACTCTATAAGTAGATAGTTCGTTGTTGTGCTCTATTATGTATTTTGTCGTTTTCATATGTTGTTTCAGGTGAATCATTCATTAAAGAGAAGAAAGCGATAGCTGAAGCGATGTGACGAAGACTTCATCAAAAACCGGTATAAGGTAGGCCTCTTCAATGATAACTATTTAAGGAATTAGCTATTATCTTTGTCTTGCTATGACTAGACCCACTCTAGGACTAGAGGGGTTGTCTCTGTCCGCAAAGGGAACTTACTTGCTTCACAAGTTGGTGACTCCAGTAGGCATGTACCTCGATTGAATCATTATGTTGGGGGCATGCGAAACTTATAACAAGCATAGTTTTTCATTTCAAGCTTGTGTAAACATGAAACTAAATTCAAGTAGAGTTCTCCATGGTTCAAGCTTCTGTAAAAATGAACCCACACCCAATTTTCACCCTGGTGATTGCCATTTGTATCAACTAATTTCTGCTAGATGAGCCTTGGTTGTTTCATTCCATCATCACCATCTCTTTGGCCGATCATATTCTTTCACTTGGTTGTTTTTTCTTTCTTGAGGGACCACGGCGACGAGTAGTTTTATTAGCCAGCCTCTTAACCATTACATGTTTTGAGCAGTTCCACCATTGCCGGAACCAGTTGCTACCCTTTATAACACTCATTCCTCCAAGATGAGCCATCTTTAAGCTCTTTTCCGACTCGTAAAAAATTAAAAGATTGCCGAGTGTTTTTAGCTTTTGGCTCGTAAAAGAAATAAAATGGGGGGTCCACTTTCAAGCTCTTTTTCGACCCTTTAAAAATGAAAAGATTGTCAAGCTCTTGTTGCTTTGAACTCGTTAAAGGCTGTGAAGCATCATCTACCCAGTATAAGTTTACTCCTTTTACGGATTGGGATAGATTACTTACGGAAAAGTGATAAGTTGATCTATCATGGTCAATAGGTTCCCTTGGGTATTGTTTTCTACCTTTTTGGATTCGAGGGACAAACATACGAAAAGGGCCAATTTGGAGTTTTCTTTTTTGTGTCTTTTTCAAACTCTCTAAGCATGAAAAACACTTCAATTTTTACCTATGTTGGACTCATTAAACCCTGATGACATTAGACTCATCGCCAAGATGAGACCCTAGCTTCTCCTCCCTAGGGCTCGTTAAAATATCACTCGGTTGGATTTGCCCAAAGGACAAACTTATATTGCAAGCATATGCTATCCCCTTCAAGCTTGTGTTTCAAAAATAATTGGGGCACTCGCCAGCAATGGTGGGGGGAAATCTGGAAATATTTTGTTGATTACCTACGGCAGCTTGTCGCTCTTGAACATCAACACTTTATTGCTTCTCGCTGAGTTTGGGATCTCCTCACTTCATCATTGGCCTTCCAGGATTTGGGTTCTTCATTTTGCCTCATTCCATTCGATCCTTGTTGTCTCCACATGACCTTCAATCCCTTGGTACCAAAATGTTGCCGCATTCCGGAATCGTGTCACCAATATGTTCAAGAGATTAATCCTTCTGCAATTTGCACCCTTACATCCTCCTCCAATCCTTTGTTTCATCCATCTTTATCTTGTTCCTTTATCTCACATCGTTGATGTGGTAAACATTATGGCCCTCCTATGACAGATCACTTCCTGTCGAAATCAACTCATTATCCAGGAAGTTGATCTAGAGAACCCTTTCGGGTACCTTGGAGCTTGCATGCCTCAATGGCAAGTTCTTTGCATTCGATGACATGCTTGCATCATTGGTCTTCAATCAGGTGATTTCACAAGTGTTTGACTCCAAATCATTCTTCACACTTTGTGAATTGTTCTAGTAGTACCTTGAGAACCATTGACATTACTAGTGGTCTCTCTCGCACTTGTTAACGGTTCACATCATTGGTCGGTAATCAAGTGATTTTCTAGTATGCTTGACTTCAACACATTTATTCGCATATTAGAAATTGTACGATGGACAGGTCGGGATTCAAGACCCTGGGCTCATATTACACAAGTCCACATTGCGTGGATTATTTATACATCACTCTTTTGATTGGATGGCCATGACCATACTTGAGTTTTTTTGGATGGCTGCGACCATACCTATGTTTTCATATGGTATTTTCGACTGGATGGCTGCGTCCATACCACAGACTAGTTCTATATGTCTTTTGGATGGTTGCACCCATACCTCAACTACATGTACTTCTTTCACTATCAAAGATATCAGTTGTACTTGCGTCTGTAGGTTCTCTGTGATGGTGTTCCAATTTAGTTATGGTTTCGTAAAGCATTGCACCCATCCCACTCTCTCGTCCTTCATGCTTTAGAGGGCATCTGTTACACAGTATTTTGTCACCGACCTCGCATCCCCTGATCCTGGATAGAGTCAGTCCTTGAATGACATCTACTCTTTGTCATATATCAAAATATGTGTCCAAATCTTCCATATTACTCAAGAAGATTTCCTAAGCTTATTAATCCTGAATTTGACCCCTTTTTACCCATGTTTCAAAATCGTCTCAGGTCATCAGTATCTTGCCTCCAATGATAGCCCAGAATGAACTAATGCCTCTCAATGTCATCTATGAGTCTCAATGTTTAACCTGTGACGACCCAGATATGGTGAATTAGTTCAAACGGAATACTTATGGGTGGTCCTGGAGCTGGTTGTTGGGTCAAAGAAGTTCGCCTCTCCTCATTTGAGATAGTGTTTCCACCTTTTGAGTAACCTCCTTTGAAGATAAGCTTCCTCTCCCCTCATTCATGGAGGCTCATCCTCTTATAAAAGCATCCTCCATGACTATGATCAACTGGTTCTGGGTTGGTATTTAGCTAGTTCTTGATTTGTTGGATTGATAGCTTACAGATTGGATTGTTGATAACCTAGCAATAGCTTGTGAGGTATGAGAATATCCTTTCATGTTGTGGATTGATAGTGTAAAATGGTTTTGTAAGAAGGAAGTCTTGTTGTGATTTCCTTATTTTCGTACTTGTGCTTTTGGGTGAGAGAGAGTCATCAGTCTTTCTGGGAGACCTTTGAAAGTGAATGCTTATGGAGACATACTGATCGGACCCTTCAAGGAAGCTTGCGACATCAAGGCATGGTTGTAAGCTTTACTGTTGTTTATATTAATACAATCAATGGTTATTTCTTATATCATGTATGAAATGTATGTTGATAGCTTATGGTTCCTTGACTCTATAAGTAGATAGTTCATTGTTGTGCTCTATTATGTGTTTTGTCGTTTACATATGTTGTTTCAGGTGAATCATTCATTAAAGAGAAGAAAGAAATAACTGAAGCGACGTGACGAAGACTTCATCAAACACCAGTATAAGGTAGTCCTATTCAACGATAACTATTTAAGGAATTATCTATTGTCTTTGTCTTGCTGTGATTATACCCACTCTAGGGCTAGAGGGGTTGTCTCTGTCCGCAGAGGGAACTTACCTGCTTCACACTATGTGGGTTCAAATCTCCAAAGACATGTTGTAACTGGCATGTTTGTGGCATTTATGAAATAGTTGTACCTAGTGTAATAGTAGCATTAGATATTTTGAAGTTAGCGATTCTCCACAATTTCTTGTTTCAGTTTTTAAAAAAAAAAACAAAACAAAACAAAACAAAAAACAAAAAACAAAAAAACCAAAAGTATAAGAAGAATTTTTAAGTATGCTTTTAACATATGTGATGAGATGGAAAACGAAGGTATCATGATGGATGAAGTTATCTACATAACGTTAATTAATAGTCATTTTAAATAAGGGAGATAACAAGAAGAAAACATGTTGTATTGAGAATTGGTGGTTGGGGGATTATTTCCTAGCCATTTCGTCCCTACATTATTTTTTGATGTTTGCACTCGAGATGATGTCGATAATACATTTAAGAATGATAAAGAAACATTGAAAAAGGAACAAGAAAGTGTACATATCTCTTTATTTCAAAGCAAGATGGCTAAAATTTAACGACTTGTACCATGCTTATTATTTTATGACAATCCATATGAACTTCAAGCTAGTTTATGAAAGCTACAATTTTGTTGAATGAAAGTTTATTTATGTTGCAATTATGCTGAAGATTAATTGAATTCTAGTTCCAACTTACATTCTTCTATTCAATTATATAGTACATTATCTTGTGAAAAAAGAAAAGAAAAGAAAAAATCTCCCGTTCATATACTTACAAGGGGACTTGGAAAGTGTTGAGGGCCTTCACTTTCTCAATAACCATTTAGAGGGTTCCCTCCACTATAACCTTGGGAATTGTGGTTACTATGATTAATTATTTAAGTACGTCAACAAAAAAAATGATTTTACCATGATTTATGATTTTTCAAATGTCTTGGGTTGAGCTTTCTTTAAATGAGTGGGATAAATTCTTTCATCTTGTAGAGACAAAAATTGTTGCTAATTCTATGACTTTGAGGACAATTTATGCTTTATTTATGCTTGAAGGAGATGTTTCATTCCTTGAGTATGGATATTTATCACCACAACTTAGTGAGCTTAAAGAATTTTTTATTGCTTTAAGTTTGATCTTGAATAGACTTTCAAGGGAAATACTATCTAAACTATTCAACTTGGGTTTGGGTTTCTTAAAATCTATTTAACTTAATAACAATTTGTTGTTGTCTTCACTTTCTAGAACCTAGTATAAGATACATATAATTTCTCTATGGAGATGGTGATTAGAAGAGGAGATTGTGAAATTGTTTATAGTTTTCAAAAAGCTGGCTTCTCAAAGACAAAGAAACCATGTAGGAAATCGTTCCAATGTTGAGATATCTACTCTTGATAACATCATACATCACAATATCATAAATTTGTATGGCTTTTGATATCACTTTGAATCAAATAAAATATTGTACAAATACATTCTAAAAGAAGGCTTAGATGAAGATTCATGTAACAGCATCTATACTAGACTAGGATATATCAAAATTGCCCTAAAAATAATAAAGGGGCTATCATGTTTACATATATAATTTGTTTGTTTGATTGGAAGCTTTATTTAGGAGGATAGAATATAGGTGGAAATGTATTCGATATGGTAGCAAGTGTAATCCTATAATGAGCATTAGATGTTATTACATGCAAGGGCCAAACATTATGAGAAGGATCTCATACTTGTGAAATATGACTTCCATATGTAATATATTTTAAATTTCTTATTGAAAGTATTATAATGCTATATCATGGTAATTAAGTGTGTATGATATGAGTGAGATGACATATTTGTTTAGTAAGGATAGATGATGGTTGTTGAAGCTGAAAAACATGGGGAAATGCTATTATAATTGTGCTAAAACCTATGATATGCCTTGATTGCCATGAGCTACATTATATTAGAGGTTGCTAGTGGGATGCCTTAGCAGTAATACTTCATATGTCTACATTATTCTTGTGTAAGATAAACCTTCGTAAATAATGAGTTACCTAAGGGATTGTTAAGAAAAGAAGGGGATGCTTGAGCCTTAAAGGGTTAGTGACTACAAGGAAGAGGCAACTTTAATGAATCTGTGGTAGGAGGTTTGTGTTATATGCTAGTTATGATCATGAGTGCATATTGGGTGGGTCAACGAAAATAGTGAGTTGAATCTCACCCATGTTATCCTTATGGAGTAGACCTAAAAAATCATACAAATGATCATTGAGTTGATTCATATATTTAGTCTCATGTTATGAATATATATGCTTTATTATCAAATTGAAATTTATATGAATGAAATAATTGTTTTTTTCTAAATTCAAGTGTGGTAGAAAAATTAAGTCATGGAATATTGTTAAAAGAAATAAAACATTGAGGATGGTGTTGTTCTAAGGGGGATGGGATACAATGTCTTATTTTTGACCATTTGGAATGATTTGAACATTAATTTTGTGTACATTTAAATGTTTGCATAGACGTTTTTATCACCATGTTTTATTCACACCATGAGGTTAACATGCCATGACAATTTTAAACACATGCAAATAATGACATCTTAAATGAATGACCTATCCAAGGTTGATTAAGAATGAAAACCTGAAGGGGCCATTATACCATGGTCAGGGAAAGTTAAGGGGATCAAAGGGAATGTCTATATACCTAGTTACATATGTCTCTTATGCCCAAGTATCTAACCCACCTTGTCATTACCTTTACCCTTCATTATGTTATAAAATTAATGTTGAACCTAACCTATGGTCTAATTTTATATAGGAGAGGTGGATGTGACCATCTCTTGGATTTAGGTAGCCACCTCCTACATCATGGGAATGTGTACCCTATGTTATTGGAACTAAGAGAAGATAGATTAGGAATATCTTGCCACCTTTAACTCATGCCAATAGAGGGGAAAATTTGAATTGGGAGAACGAAGGTTATTTTTTAAAGATTTATAGAAGAGAAAAGGGGAGCTCTACCTTAGAAAAATAGAGCTACTGTGCTATGGGATTGAATGGCCCATGAAATAAAGTCATAAAAGTTAGTAGCGAAGAAGAGAAGGAAGATGAATCCATGAAAAAAGAAGAAGGGATTGATTTGCAACATTGGAAACTACTATTTTCTCTTGGTTCTTGGGACTAAGTAGAGAGACACCCTTAAAATCCCTTGAGAAAGTTGATCATAAAAATTCCCAAGAACCAAGAGAAAATATTTTGTAGTTTAATTTGAAATACACAATAGTTTGGAATTTCTATGCATACATCGAATAAAATTGGAAGAAATTACTTTTGGGGGAGTGTTGAGTAGAGAAGGAAGTATCCTCTTTATGTAGTGTAGAGTAAGTATTACAAGTGCTAAATGTTGGTATGGTTTAAAAAACTTAATAATGAGTTGCTTGGTTAATATTTTATTGCCTATTAGGATGGAAATATTGGCCTAAGATTTATCCATTTCTCTTCTTCTCCTAGGTGGTCTTATACCCTAAATAGGGGGTAGCATCCATAGATAACTACCTATGGTTGGGTGGAAAGTTGATTTGTCTCATTCAATAGCTGGTAATTAACTTTCGAAAAAAGATAAATACCTACTCATTGCTCTAAACTTTCTTATCATGTTTGAATATGTTTCCATGTCACTTATGGTTGAATCCATTATAAATTTATTGTATGTTGGATGATTAGAGTGTGTATGTTTTCTACAAAAAGGATTGGAGTTCTTGATAATAATATTGCTACCACCTATAGAGGTGAATCACAATGGGATTAGTAATGTATTTGTGTGACTCAATTTTGGGAATATGTTCAATACTTTGTATAAATACTTATAATACAATTCATGCTATAGGTTAACTTAAAGATTAGATGGGGTCTAAATTTCATTAGTTAAAGTGGAATTAGCTTATAACGATAATTTAAGAATGTGGTTCCACATTCAATTGAAGTAGCTTTGACATTATCAAAAGAATAAAACCATGATAATGTTGTTTCCATGCCCACTTTCATTTAGGTTTTCTACTAGAGTTACCATTTCCTCAACCAAGAAGTTATGTGACTATCATTATAAAAATATTGTTTTACCATATTATTGGAAATCCTTCAAGTAGGAATATCAAATTATAGCCACAAATTTTCTCTAAATATGGCCATAACTCCCCATAGAATATCCAAAAACATGGAGAAGATTTCTCTGATGTCGAGTGTTAAATTGGCATTTGCCATGAAGAAGGATATAATTATGCGTATAAGTATGTTGTGGGTTCTTTGCCCCAATTTTCTTTTTGGATAAAATCCAATACTTTATAGGCACTATCAAAAATTAGTGGTGAATCTCTTTATAGGTTTAAGATATATAAAATCACAAAAGTTCTATGAAAAATATAAATGAAATTGTTGAGTGATCGAGTAACTTTCAACACTCGTAAGAAAAGAACAGTGCTTTACCTATAGTAGTTGGTCTATATTATCTATTGTTGCAAAGGATTTGTTGGTAATCAATCCTGGTGTTGAGGAGAGCTTGTTTTCGTTTCAATAGAGCTCAATGTTATAAAAAATGGATGAAAATTCCCTCAAGTATGCACCACATGGATTGTAACTCTAATTTTTTTCTAATCTTTGTTGTTACATCAATGTGTGTTAAGAACCTTGCAACTTGAAATGATAAGAAACTAATAATTACAATATTTTTCAATGGGGAAACCTCATTTTATGATGAATACAATGTACATGATAAGATATCATGGTTTTAACACTAGGTATCCTTAGTGTATATATAGGAGACAAAGGGTATAATAATAATAAAATTGGATCATGAGAGGTTCTAGCCTACATAAAAATAGAAATGTAATCACTCAATATCTAGGGCTTAATATTGGTTCTTAGGGTTATGGAATTATACAGGGCTTAACATTTCCCTCCCCTTCAAATAAGTGTTGTCCTCAACACTTGACTATCTATAGGTGTTTCTACATGAACAACTCATCATCCCATGTCACTTCTTCCACTAGTAGGTTCTTCTATTCAATGAGGTACCCAATAATTGTTTAATTTCTTGGCTGCATAGTCCTTGTTTCTGAGATTGTTTCTAGTTCTAGTATTGTTTTCCCATCTTCATTCATCTATGGTGGAATATTTTGGATTGGGATATTTTACTAATCACCTTCTTTAAGCAAGAAACAAATAATATTATATGTACATGTGAAGATGGAAGCAAATCCAATTTTTAAGTCATGTTTCCAATACTCTATAACACCTTGTAGAGGGCAAAATACCTCAGTCCTATTTTATCATCCTTATTTTGTTTCTTGAGGGACATATGTTTATATGATTGTAGTCTCACAAATACCCAACCCCCCACTTCAAATTCCCCTTCACTGTGATGTTGATATGCCTATTGTTTCATCCTATTTTGTGCCATAACCAAGTTGTCCTTCAATAGTTTGAGAACCTCTTATTAGTGTTGTATGTGGTCCTCTATTGCTTCAGCCTTTGTAGTCCTTTTCAAGGATGATGTGATAGATGGGGGATGATATCCATAAATTTCCATAAAAGGTGACATTTCTTTATGAAGTATGAAAGGATGTGTTGTACCACCATTCTACCAACGAAAACCATTTGACCCATTGTGTTTGTTTATCAGGTGCAAAAAAACGTAGATATCCTTCTTCACAATTTAAGTTTACCCATTAGATTGAGATGGTAAGGAAAATTGTGAGGCAACTGAGTACCCAAACAAGAAAATAATGTAGATCTTAACCCTATACATTTAATTGTTTCAAATATATTTTTAATTAAAACATAACAAATGCAATGGAAAACACACACATTAACATAGAGTTTTTTTATCTTGGAAACCCAAAATCGGGAGATATAATATATATATATTATATATATATATATATATATAATCATGGGCTGGTGTAAGCTCAACTGGTGATTCTCCTTGTTATGAAGTAATATATAAAGCATGAAGATTGAAAGTTCAAATCCCCATGGGTTAGACCAAAAATAAAATAAATTTATATATAGGATTTGAACTTTCAATCTCATGCCTTTACATATTACTTCATAACAAGGCGATCACCAATTAAGCTACACCCCATGGACTATATATATAGTATTACAATACAATATATATCTCCCAACTAAAATTGCTAATCCATTTACCTTGGATTCGAATACAACAATAGTTTCTTAACAAAACCATGGACAAAAGCACTTTTAGCAAAAATATGTGTGTGAAAAGCCACTAAAAATGAATGAAAAAAGCAACCTAATTCTTTGAAGTAGCATGATCTGGATTATCCACAGTATTGTGTTCATTCTGTCGACGTGTCAAACCCTAAAGACGACGTGTCAAACCCCAAAGAGGGTCCATCATCAGGACTAAATTTGATAGAATATGAATGATAGTTCTTTGAGAGAAGAGTCTTTCGACCTGAGTATAAATAAACCTAGATCCTTAAATTTTTATAAAGAAGCCGACCCTTATATATATGAATTCTTTGAAGTTTTGCAAAAAATTTAAGAAAGAATAACATAAACACTCAATTTACAACATGTGGAACAATAAGGCAAATGATGAGGTCAGTAAAGGATAACATTGATCATCAACAACTCAAGGGTGTGTACAAGATTGATTGCTCTTGTGGCAAGAGTTATATTGGGGAAACAGGTCGGTCTCTGAAAATAAGACTTAAAGAGCACAGGGTTGATATAAAGAATGAGAGATCTCGTACATCGGCCCTTGTAGAGCACTCATCCAAAACCAAACATCATGTGTGTTTGGAAGACGCTAAAATAATTGCAAAAGAGGATAATTATCAAAAAAGAAAAATTAGAGAGACCATCGAAATTATGAAATTTCATCATAACCTCAACAGGGACAATGGGAGTGAGATTAGTGGAAATTGGCTTCCCTTGATTAGACAAATAAACCCCTCCAAGCCTTTAGAAGCATAGTATCAAAGGTTTTCATATTAATAAAA
>APFE030016446.1:293530-326354 GCA_000404065.3 Pinus taeda | reverse complement strand
ATAAGGGTCGGCTTCTTTATAAAAATTTAAGGATCTAGGTTTATTTATGCTCACGTCGAAAGACTCTTCTCTCAAAGAACTATCATTCATATTCTATCAAATTTAGTCCTGATGATGGACCCTCTTTGGGGTTTGAAACGTCGACAGAATGAACAGAATATTGTGGATAATCCGGATCATGCTACTCCAAAAAACTATCACATAAGCTTAAAATCTAACCTAATTCTTTTTCGAGGGTGTTTCCATCCCCTCCCCCAAGTGACCCCCCATTGCCTGGTGCAATGTACAGTGTGTAGAGCTACTCATGCAATGAATATAACACATACCCAACATTCTCCCACATGTTGTTTTCTTTGCACACATGCGGTCATAGGAGTAAATGATCAACGCTCTAATGCAATAATGTTGATTATTTCTCTACACTAAGAGAACTTCTCAATGCTCACGTATTTTGTTAATGAATTTGCAATATTCTTCAAAGTGTCAACTTTTCCTAGTAGTACCTCCTTGTCTTCAACCATATCTCTCACATAAGTTATATTGAACATCAATATATTTTGTTTTCGAATGATAAATTGGGTTCTTCGCTAGGAAGATTGCACTATGAATGTCACAATCTATCCTTACAAATTTTTGTACCAACCCAATATTTGAACACAATATTTGTAATCATACTACTTCCTTGCTTGTGTGGATGGTGTTCTTGTATTTAGATTTGGTAGTTGAGAGTGCTACTACAGATTGCCTTTTTCTCATCCAACTAATTTCCCCTCGAAATAGGCTAAAAATATACCCACTTTTAGATCTTTTGTGATCAAAATATCTAACCTAGTTTGATCAATAAAGCCATGTATGTCCAACAGCCTATCCAATCTTGGTCTTCCTTGTTATCATAATCCATAGCCAATATTGTCAAGCAAATACTTGAAAATCATCTTTAATGTTGCTAAATGATCCTTCCCTAGTTTTGACATATACAAGCTCAATACTCCCATTTAACGTTGCTAAATGATCCTTCCCTAGTTTTTACATATACAAGCTCAATACTCCCATTGCGATGTAGCACAAACTATTGCATACATCAAGCTTCCAACCACATTATCATATGGAACATAGGACATATCCTCTTCTTATTTTTGTGTCTTGGGAAATTGATCTAGAGATAATTTTACACCTACAAGAATAGACACCTTTATCGATTCACATTCTTGTATATTAAATCTTTGTAATTGTCTCTACATACCTCCTCTGACTTAACCAGAGTTTCACGTTTGCCCAATCACTTTTAATTTCCATGTGCAATATAAAAATATGCAGCATTGAGGCCCTTAATGTCAAATTTAGAAGACAATTGAGATTTTACTTCTTGGATGACTGTAATTTCCAATCAAAAACATATCATCCACATACGGTACCAAATAAATAACACTATCACCAACTAATTTGAATACACATAGTGACCTTCTTTCCTCCTTTTGAAGCCAAGTCCCAACATATAAGTATCAAATTTTGATACCACATCCTTCATGTTTGATTTAACCCACATAGACACTTTTTTAGCCTACATATTAGCTCTTTCTTTCCTTTCATAACAAATCCTTCTTTTTGTTTTATGTAGATTTCTTCTTCCAGATCCCCATGTAGGAATGTTGTTTTCACATCTATCTGTTCTACTTCAAGATCAAAATAAGTAACAACATATAAAAGAAATATAATACAAGTCAACTTGATAACAAGAGAAAATATATCACCAAAGACAATTCCCTCTCCCTGGGAATAACTCTTTACTACTAATCAAGCTTGGTATTTCTCCACTTTGCCTTTTGCATTCAACTTCTTCATAAATGCCCATTTGTTTCCAATGGGCTTTCTTCCAGCCGACAAATCCACTAGATCCCAAGCCTCATTTTTGTGCAAGGTTTCCATTTCTTCAACCATGACCTTTTTCCAGAGTTCACCATCTTATGAATCCATTGCCTCCCTAATAGTTCTAGGATCATTACCAATAATAAATAAAGAAAAATTAGAATGTAAATCAATTGGGTATACCTTTTTGGCTACCTTCTTTCCAGAACCGATCTCCTCAGTGTTGGAGTCTGTGGTTCTTCTTCTTATTCCTACTTTTTTATAGAGTTTGATTCATCATCCTTCAATTCAAACTCTATCTTTCCTATTTTTTCTCCCTTTATAGGACTTCTTGTTTGACAACGTCTTTCACTTCTCTAAATACCACATCTCGAATATACACATTCTTCTTAGTTTCTAGGTTCCAAAGCTTATAACCTTCCATACCATCTTAATATCCAATAAAAATACACTTTTCAACTTTCTTATCTATCTTACTATTATTCTCCTTCAGAATGTGTACATAAGAATCACATCCAAATACCCTGAGATGTTTAAGAGTAGGTTTCTTATAAGTCCATACATCATGTGGAGTCTTGGCATCCAACATCGATGAGGGTGATCTATTAACCAAATAACACACAATGTACATTACCTTTTCCTAGAATTCTTGTCCTAACTCGGCACCACTAAGAATGCTCCTTGCTTTCTCCATTAGTGTCCAGTTCATCCTTTCTGCAACTCCATTCTATTGAGGTGTGAATGAAGTAGGATTTTTCCTTGCTATACCACACTTATTATATAATTAATTGAGTTCATTCCTAGATAGTTATCCACCATTATCTATCCCAAACATCTTATTTTTCTTCTCTTTCTGACTTTCCATGAGATCCTTAACCTCTTTAGACTTTTCAAAGACTTCATATTTATTACACGAGGAAATATATCCATGTATTCCTTGATAATTCAACTATAAATGAGACATAGTACACATATCTACCCAGTTATGGAACCGACACAAGTCTAAACACAACATTATGCACCAACTGTAATATTTCTCCTGACTTCATAGAATCATAGGAGAATCTCACCCAACTCTACTTCCCATATAAACAATGTTCAAAGAAATTAAAATCCAAGGAGAAATTAGACATAACTTCCACCATACCATCACTATGTAGTACTCGAAGGCCCTTCTCTCCAATAGGTCACAATCTTTGATGTCACAACATAGTCTTTTCTCTAGTGGATGCAAGAGTCTTTCCTTCCTTGAAATTGTTTCACCCATCACTAATTGTGCTTCCTAACAACTGAAACAAAGTTCCAATTTGAACTCCTTGCCAAAACATCATTTTTCCTCAAGCCATCCTATAGGTATCCTTTTCAAACATCATTTTTACACCCATATTGCTCATCTTTCTTATAGAAATCAAATTTCTTAATAATCATGGGATGTGCAAAAAATTAGGGATTTTTCTAATCCTTCCACACATGAGCTTCAACTTGACTTTTCCTCATCCTATGATTGTATCCCTTGATTCATCTACTAAGAAAACATTTCCACCATTGAATCTCTAATACTCATGAAACCATTCTTGTGAGGATACATATGAAAGGATACACTTGAGTCGACCAACCATGCCTCATGATCTATGTGTGTATTTGAAGAAGCCAAGTACGCATCCCCTTATTCATTTAAGAAGGTTTTTGCTTCTGTAAAAGGAATATCTTTAGATTCCTTCCCTTTGTTAGGAATTTTAGATCTACAATATTTCTTGTAACGCCCTTCTTTTCCACATCTCCAACATATGTTTACAAACTTTCTATGAGATTTAGATCTCCCACTCAAGGACTTGTTTTTTTTTTTATTTTCTATTATGGGATCATCCTCTTATAGGTAAGGCCTCTTTGTTCTATATTTCCATGTTTTTTTATCTCAATCTCCTCTTATAAAAATGGTGAGACTATTTCTTCAAACTTTAAAGTAGTTGCATTACTACCTATGGCAAGAACCAAACTATCCCACGAGTAGTGAACATAAAAAATCGATGCACTTATCTTCATTTGAAATCTTAATATCAATAGATAATACTTTACACCACAACATTTAATGAATTTAGATTCTCTATCACTAAGTCTTCATCCCTCATCCTCAAGTTATATAACTTCTTCTGTAAGAACTATTTGTTCACCGAGGACTTAGATTGATACAAAACCACTAACTTGTGCCACAATGTTTTCCTTGTAGATTTCCCTGAAACATTCAACAATACTAAATCTAAGAGACACAATCATATTGTTCTCTTTTCCTTTCAATCCAACTTGGTCCAATGATCCAGGATCCATGGTGATCCAATGATCTCTATCCACCAATAAATCTTGCATTTTGAACTTCCACAACTCAAAACTCTAGCCATTGAATTTCTCAAATTTTTCCTTCAAACTACTTTCCATTTCCTTTTCACCACAAGAATGACTTTTGCAGATCTCCCACTATAACAAGGTCTATCACAAGTCTAATCCAAACCCCTTAGCTATGAACGCATCCCCTTGAAGCCAAAATTATCATGATACAAAATGTAGATTTTAATATGTACAATTAAATGTTGTAAAGATATTCTTGATTAAAACAGAAAAGATGCAATGGAAAACACACACACTAATACAAATATTTTATCTTGGAAACCCAAAACTGGAAAAACCAACAATATTTCTCAATATAGATACACTTTTGTACAATATTACAATACAATATATATCCCATGATAACCATGAACCGCCAATCCATTTACCTTGTTTTAGAATACAACCATAATTCCTTAATATAAACTATAAAACCATGGGAAAAACCACCAAGTGCCACAAAACCACTTGGAAAAATATCATGTAAAAAGTTGCCAAAAATGAGTACAAAAAACCACCCATTTTTTTAGGGGCACTGCCACCCCCCATGACCCTCTGATGTGCCCAATGCAATGTACAAATAATGGAGCTAGTCATGCAAAGAATATAACACATACCCAACAAATAATTTATTCCAAAACTTTCCATCGAAAAAATGGATCTCTGTCATTTACAATAACCTTTGGTATTCCATGTAGCTTTTGAATTGTTTCTAGTAATGCTTTTTCCATTGTCCTTGCTTTAAAGGATTGAGAAAGAGAGGAAAAATAGGCATATGTTATCATTCAATCTGCCACTCCCATAATGACATTCTTTCCTTCATATTTGGGAAAACTTATAATATAATCCCTTGAAACTTCCTCCAAACGTTGGTTTGGTATTGATAATGACTTAAGGAGCCTTCAGTTCTTGATTGTCTCTCCCTTATTTTTGTTGGAATACCACACATTCCACCACAAATTTTTGCATATCTACTTTGGGACCTTCCCGAAAAAAAATATTTTTTGATCCTATGGTATGTCTTCAAGAACATTGAATGTTCTCGTATTGGAGAATAGTGTAATTCGAAAACGACTTGCTATTTTAGTTGAGAAATCTTACATAAGTGAGCATGATATCACAGAAAATCATTATTCCATATATATAATAAATAAATAAAAATAAAAATAAAAATAAAAAAATAAAAATTGCATCTATTTCCTCTTATATTTGTTGGATGATATTGCATACCTTCTCATCTTGCTTTTATTATATCCTTGCTTCTTTGACCCAATTAGATTATAGAATGGAAATAGTGGATAATAAACCCTTTATGTCTTCCTCTTTCCTTGAGAGTGCATCTATCACAATATTTTGTTTTCCTTTTTTGTAGATAATTTTAAAGTCATAACCCAACATCTTTGTCACTTATTTTTGTTGCTCTTCTAAAGATAAGTCTTTGTTTCAGGAAGCACTTCAAACTATCATGATTTATTTTTACTTTGAATTTTCTTTCTATTAGGTATGGACATCATTTCTTAACTGCATGTAGTATGGTCAACATTTATTTTTCATATATGGGTTTGAGTAAGTTCTTTCCTTTGAGTTTAATACTTTCAAAGGCAAGGGGCCTTCCTTCTTGCATCAAAATTGCACCAATGCAATGGCCTGAGGCCTCACACATTAGGTACCACCAAGACAAGAGTTGTACACATAACCTCTCTAAGTTATTTAAAATCTTTGGTTACTTCTTTAGTCCAAGAAAATGCTTCCTTCTTTGATAATTTTGTTAGAGGTGATATTATTTGACCATAGTTCTTGACAAATTTGCGGTAATATCCTGTCAATCCTAACAATCCTCAGAGTTTCTTCGAGGTATTGAGAATTGGCCATTCCCTCATAGCTTTAATTTTTTTATGATCCAAATTGACACCCTCATGTGATACAATATGACCCAAATATTCCACTTATTGAACCCCAAAGTCACAGTTGCAATACAATATGACTGAAATATTCCACTTCTTGAACCACAAAGTCACACTTGCAAGGCATTGCATATAGGTGTTTCTCTTCTAATGGTATTAAAATCCTGTCAACATGTCGCACATGCTCTTCCCAATATTTATTGTAGATTAGTATGTCATTAGAAAATACTAACACATTTTTTCTAAGGAATGCTTTGAAAATATAATTTATTAAGCTTTGAAATGTTGAATGTGCATTTGTAAGTCCAAATTGTTGAGAAATCAATATGCATGTAAAAGTGACAATTTCTCTTACTTGATAATTACTTGTGAAATTATTGTTGCCTTATTATTATTACATTGTATTTTTCTTTTCATCAACCAATTACCAATATGAAAAAATATGAAGATCACAAATAATAAGAGACACAACATATAGGCTCCAAGCCATAGCAAAAATCCCACAAAGGGGAAAACCCATAAAATATCCTCTTCTTATAGAATCAGATCGAAGTGAGAAATCCAAGACCCAAAAATCCAACTTTGAAGAATTCAATTCAATCCCTCCAAATTCATCATCTTAGTCATAGGAAATAACATCAATCTTACACAGAAAGAACTCGCATTATTTCAGATCATCTCCACAGAAAAGTTCACATTAATTTTCAGATGTATAACCTTACAAACTCACATTCCTTCACAAGGAAATAGCTTTTTAATTTCACATCTCTCTACCTCATAATTCATCATAGAAAGAGCACCAAAATTATTTCCATTTGGGTGGAGGATATGTTCCAATATATAGTTGTTCTCATATGAGAAAAGGCACGCCTTTTGAGTGGGCCAACGTGTCATCCAAGAGGCCAACTTGGCTTCTTGAGGTGAATTGACCCAAATTACATTTTTTTAAATTCTTTTTTTCCTTTTTTCTTTACAAGAAGTCCAAATAGGACTTTGACTCTTTGACTCAATAAATCCTAGAAGCATTAAGAGCATGCTTAACTAATGAAACAACAATAGTAAAAATTATTTTTGCTTTTTTCTTTTTACATAATGATACAATTACAATGATCATTATGAATACCAAACCTAGTTACCCTTTTCAACGCTCCCTCTTAACTAGGGAGTTATTCATAATTACACAACAGGATACAAGGATACTCTCAAATTTAAATATTCTCATAAGAAGAGTCAGATTGATAAGCCATCATAAGGCATAAACATCATAACTAGAATTGTCAAATTGCAATATAGCAAGGCCTTGACTAACAAGCTCTAAATATCCACTGGGTTAGAGCACAATGTTGGGAGGCACACATTTGCACACCACCACAACCGCCTCTCAAGGCACATACCCCATCCAAATGTTCACCAGGTATGTCCTTACAGGACTATTCTTATCTTGGATTCTCAATCCTCGAATAATATCGGTCCTCTTTAACTACTCTTATCTTAAATACCTTCCCTATCCTCAAATAATAGTGGTCATTGGTACTACTCCTATCTTAGATTCCCAACAATAAAAGTGTATCAATCCTAGATGCATATCCAATCCTCAATTCTCCCTACCAATGCCTTCACTAAAATTATGACTATTAGTCCTGGTCTTTGCATGACACATGGATAATATGGTGTCCACCCTCACTCCCTCTCAACCAGGGAGGATATCCTTACTCACTGTAGAAAATCCTATAGATTCACAAACTCATGCAATTTACTAAAGCACGGGATAAGAATCTACTTCTACTTTCAACCAGCGGAAACCAATATATCGATGAAAACAATATGAACAAGAAGAAGATAAATCAATGGCACATAACACAAGATGTATCTGGGGAAAGCCACTGCTCAAAATCCTACTACCTATATTGCATATATCATAAATATGAGTGAAGATACAAAGCTTTTTCTCACTAGAACAATTATGCACAAGTATGTTCAACCCTCTCAGCTCACAATCTAGCTCTTGGCCAACACTTAGCCAATTTTATAGCTCTCCAGGTCCCTAATCTCTTGTGTAATTCCTAGGATGAATAACTCATATTTAAAGGGAATTCATGCTTCAAAAACTGCGCAATCCAAACATAGGTCCTTCTCTGATTTCATGCATGATATATACAACTTAGTAAATCATACAACTGATAGTACATTGTCCATGCACTCTAGTCTCAACTGGGTCTTTCTCAGAATCGACATGCATGAGTTTCTGATGATGGAATCTTTAGTTAACTAGAGTGACACTTGTGGATGCACTAGTGCACCAACTGACTATTGACTCTCTATTAGTTCCTCAAACATTTTGGAACTAATTTAACTGAACATAACTCAATAAACTAAGTGATCTGATTACAACTCACACTTAAACTCATCGTGGACCCCTAAAACTTAGGGAGAACATATACATGACTTTAGAAAGACTTCCAACTCGAAATTCCTAAGCTAATTAACTTAATTAACTATTTCCAAGTTTCTATGAGAATAGAATTCAATTTTATTTCTCAATTTAATTCAAGGACAAATTAAACTGGAATTACTTGTTGCCATTTCTCAACGCTCACTCTCAACAAGAAAGGGATTATCAGCTACCGCAATCCTATCTCTATGAAACTTGAATTTACATCTTGACAATGCCTTTGTCAAAATGCCAACATCTTGCTCCTCCGTGGAAATGTACTCTAACAACATGATCCACCTCAATACACAATCTCTAAGATGATAATATTATATATTAATATGCTTGGACCGATCATGAAAAAATGGATTTTTAGAGAGTTTGATACAACTCTGATTTTCACAATAAATCATAGTTGGATCCATCTGCTGACCAAACAAACCAACCAGGATCTTCCTCATGCAGATGGCCTCACATGTTGCTTGACTCGTAGCCATGTACTTTGCCTCTGTTGAACTAAGTGCAACCAATCTTTGTTTCATGTTTTACCAAGAAACTGTTGTTGACCCAATATTGAAGATCCCTCCTTATGTGCTCTTCCGGTCAGGTGGACTCCCTACCCAATCTACATCAATGAAGCCTTGAAGCTTCACTCCCTTTGTCTGTTTGTACCATAATCCATACTGAGAAGTGCCCATGAGGTATCTCAACACATGCTTTGCCACCTTCCAATACAGCTTGGTAGGCCTAACCGTTGCTTGACTAAGTTGGTTAACTACATGGCACATATTCGGTAATGTGTTCACCAAGTACATGAGTGAACCCATAAGCTTATTGTAAATAGTAGCTTCCATTGCTTCCCCTAAAGTAGCATCCTCCTTCCTCCAGTTACATACTAGAGGAGTCTCCATATGTTTTCTACTCTCTATGCGGAATCTCCTGAGTATCTTGTTGGCATACTTGCCCTGAGACACAAACAACTCTACATATCCCTGCCATACCTCGATGCCAATAAAGTAATGCATGAGCCCCATGTCCTTGATCTCAAACTCTATTACAAGGTCCTCCTTGCAAGACTTGATCAATTGATCATCACCTGTCAGTATGAGATCATCAACATAAATTACAATGATCAATAGTTTACCTTCCACCACTATGTGGTATAGGTTCGCATCTACTTCACTCTTCATGAAGCCTAACCCAGTGAAGTAGTTATCTATCCTAGTGTACCAAGCATGGGGTTCTTAATTCATCCCATACAACAATCTCTTAAGTCGGCACGCATGTGACTCACAGTCGAAGGTCTCAAAACCTTTAGGTTGCTCTATGTACACCTCTTCCTCAATCATGCCATTAAGGAAGGTTGTCTTCACATCCATCTGATGTATCTTCCAACCCATTTGTTATGATAGTGCCAATATAGATCTGATTTATGAGTACATTGCAACATGAGCAAATGTCTCATCATAGTTAATCCCCTCTACCTGTGAAAATCCATGGGCCACAAATCTAGCCTTATGCTTCTCCACACTACCATTTACAGCTTGTTTTAACTTGTAAAGCCAACGGGAGCTCACCACTAACTTGTCCTCTATTCTCAGGACCACATCATAAACACTATTATGAACTATGGAGTCATACTCCTCCACCATGGCATCATCCCAAACTGGTTGTTTCACTGCTTCCTTAAAGGAAGATGGCTCTGTCACAACACATTCGCCCATAAGATCCATGTATCCAGTGTACCTCTCAAGTGACCTCCTCTATCTGCGCTGATAAGTGGGTGCTCCCACATTCTCCCTTGCATCATCCAACAATCTATCAACATCTCTGGTGTGCTTTCTTCCCTCTCTAGAAGACTTTACATGAGTGGATGTCTCCACTCCATCCTCTTCATGTGGTTGATCCACATCAATCTGAGGCTCCTCAGCCTTAGGAGCTAAAATCTCCTCATCCACATGTAGCTCAAGCTCCCTCTCAAGGGAAACTCACATGGCCTTCTCCTCCTCAAATCTGACATCCCTGTGCACCACTTTCATCTTGTTGGTCAGCAAGTACACCCAATAGTTATGAGGTGTATCAATGTACCCCACAAATATTCCCAACTCTGATGTCGACTCAAGCTTCTTCTGTGCATATTTGGTCACATGGTAATATACCAATGACCTAAAAATCTTGAAGTGACCAACATATGGCCTCTTACTGGAATAAGCCTCCTTTGGTGTCTTCATCTCAAGTATCTGATGTGAGCTACGGTTCTGAACATAAAACGTCATGTTGCATGCCTCAGCCCACAAGTGTAGTGATAAACCCTGATCATGCAACATCACCCTCCTTGCCCCTACTATGCTTATGTTCTTCCTCTCGGCCACCCCATTCTACTAAGGGTTATAGGGTGTTGTCAACTCCTGTTTAATCCCTTCCACTGCATAGAAGTTCTTAAACTCATTTGAGACATACTCACCACCATTATCACTCCATAGAGATTTAACCTTCTTACCCAACTCTTTCTCCACCAATGCTTTAAACTCACAAAACTTTGTGAAGGTTTTACCATTTTTCTGCATGAAAAATATCCAACATTTTCGAGAAAAGTCATCAACAAATAGAACATAATACATGTGTTTGGTCATGTATGATGTCAAGAATGGTCCACACACATATGAATGGACTCACTCTATAATAGCCTCTGCTCGACTGTCTCTGTCGTGAAAGGAAGACTTTGTGTATTTTCCCAAAGTAGACCCCTTGCATATGTCAACTTGCTCAAGCGTACCTTTGGGAAGACTAGTAGAGATCTATTGCAATATCTTTAAAGCCCCATGATGCAAGTGGCCCAATTTCCTATGCCACAGCTCGCCAATGTCTCGGATCTCCACCCTTTCTACTTTTGTGCTCAAAGAAGCACACTCCTCTACCTCCAGCTTATAGACATTCTTCACCTGAATCCTTATCTTCTTTACTTGACCCGTGACTATGTGTCAAAGGAACGCCTTTCCTTTCAAGAAGATCACACCATAGTCTCTGTCCTCATGCACGACAACAGATACCAAGTTCTTATTTAGCCCGAGCACATACATAACATTCTTCAAGGTGAGTGGAACCCCATGCTCCCTCTAAAAAGTAATCGTGCCCAATCTAGTAATACTATACTTCTTGTCATCACCCATATCGATATACATCTAGAGACTTTCTCCTCCTGGTCATTGAATAACTCTTTGTCGCCATTCATGTGGAATGAAGCTCCACTGTCTAATTACCATACACTTACCATCATTTATGACATCATGCATGCAATGAGGGAAAAGTCTAATTCAAATTGAGAGGCCAAAGCCTCACCTACCACTCCTCCTGAGGACTTCTTGGACTTCTTGAGTGGACAATTTGTAACAAAATGGCCCAAATCGTGACAATGGAAGCACTTAACTTTC
This sequence comes from Pinus taeda, assembly GCA_000404065.3. Taxonomy (NCBI): domain Eukaryota; kingdom Viridiplantae; phylum Streptophyta; class Pinopsida; order Pinales; family Pinaceae; genus Pinus; species Pinus taeda. Next base: position 314,340 of record APFE030016446.1, on the reverse strand, counting down.
GTTATGTCTTTCTTATTACCTCCATGATAAGAATCTGATTTGGAATGGGAAGCTTTCCCTTTCCCCTTCTTCACCTTAATTGCTAAGGTATAGTTCTCTTCATCATCAGTCTTTGATGAAGATCCATCCCTGGTGTTCATCATGATCTCCTCCTACATCAAATCTGACCACAGTTGTTCCCAATGTGGAAGCTTCTCCTGACCATTGATAGAGTCCTGATAACTATGCCAACTCTTTGGAAGTCCTAGAAGAGAGAGACTCATAATATCATCCTCGACAACAGTGAATCCAACACTTCCAAGTTCATCATGACATTGAATGATCTTGGTCAAGTATTTTGGAATAGTCTTGCCTTTCTCCAAGTTGATTTTTTGAATTTTATACTTCAATGCCAATTTCCTTTTGTCACTATTGTTCTAATACAAGTCCGTCAATGCTTTCCACATATCATATGGAGTTTCCTTTCCATGGAGACTCGATACAATGTGGTCTCGAACTCCCTCAAGTATTATCACCCTCACCTTCGCCACACACTTCTTCCATTCGGCCAAATTTTGTGCATATGATGTTTTTGGCTTAGGAATTTCTTGATCAATGAATTCCTTCAAGCCATTATCCTCTAGCACAACCTCCATTATTTCCCTCCATACTATAAAATTCGAACTGCCTTCCAAGGCATACTCGAGTCGCAAACCGTAGAACACCATTTCTTGATCCTGAAGTATGTATTGCAAATTCGAATTTCACGTGTAACCCAAAACTCAAAACTTTGAAATCTCCTCTAGTATATTTTTCTCATATCTGATACCATGTAGGAAATCCTGTAGATTCACAAGCTCATGTAATTTACTAAAGCACAGGACAAGAATCTACTTCTACTTTCAACCAGCAGAAGCAAATATATCGATGAAAACAATACGAACAACAAGAAGATAAATCAATGGCACATAACACAAGATGTATATGGGGAATGCCACTGCTCAAAACCCTACTATCTGTATTGCATATATCATAAATATGAGTGAATATACAAAGCTTGTTCTCACTAGAACAATTCCACATAAGTATGCTCAACTCTCTCAGCTCACAAGCTAACTCTTCGCCAACACTTAGCCAATTTTGCAGCTCTCCAAACCCCTAATCTCTTGCATAATTCCTAGGATTAATAGCCCATATTTAAAGGGAATTCATGTTTCCAAAACTATGCAATCCAAACATAGGTCCTTCTCTGATTGCATGCATGATATATACAACTCATTAATTCATACCCATTAACAGTGCATTGTGCTTGCACTCTAGTCTCAAATGGGTCTTTCTCAGAATCAACATGCATGAGTTTCTGATGAGGGAATCTTTAGTTAACTAGAGTGACACTTGTGGATGCACTAGTGCATCAACTGACTGTTAACTCACTATTATTTCCTCAAACAATTTGGAACTAATTTAACTGAACATAACTCACTAAATTATGTGATCTAATTACAGCTCAGAATTAAACTCATCATGGACCCCTAAAACTTAGGGAGAACATATACATGACTTTAGAAAGACTTCCAAAATTCATAAGCTAATTAAGTTAATTAAACTTAATTAACTATTTACAAGTTGCTATGAGAATAGAATTCGATTTTAATCCTTAGTTTAATTCAAGGGAAAATTAAACTGAAATTTCTTGTTGTCATTTCTCAACACTCCCTCTCAACCAAGGAGACTTAACCACAGGCTTCAGGTTGTCTCATTCATCAACTACTTATTCTTCTTTGGAGATCTTACTAGTAACTTGTGGGACTTCTAGATCTTTTAGGGCTTATCGACTCCTAATAGTTTCACATCATATCGAACTTCAACCTTCCTAGATCTTGACAATCATCATGCAACTTTTTCATCAAATGGTTCATCTATGATCTTCAAGGAGAAAAACTTCCTCACAACTACTAGCACATGCCTTCTTCCTTACATAACAAAATTCTTCTCTCATGCTCTTCCAAGCCATCATCAGCCTTAGACACTCAAACCATGTGCTCCCAAATCAAATCAAACCAAACAACTGTAGGTACTTCATATTATCTCAATTGTTATCTTTTCAGCCTCTACACATACTTTTTCAATATGTCCTTATAGGGAGCCAATTCATATCTCAAGCAAATCATTAATATCATAGTTACCAAATCTCAATAACCTCTAGTGACGCAGGAAAACCCTGCTTTTACCCACAGTATGCATATTAAATGCATAAACCATTTTTCCCGAGGGATTGATATGACCTACCAGGTCAAACCTTCATTAGATTATGGTTAAGGCCCCTATTATTAACTCTTGGTGGAATGATTTATCAAACTAACCACAGATCAACCCTTAATCAATCCTTTCATCATCGGGACTTAATGACTCTTATAATACTTTTATTAATCTTTAATATCGGCACTCTTTATACATCCACTATCATTAAGCTTTCATTAAGCCTTCGTTAATCTTAATGCTCACACATATACTAAACCCCATAAACCTTTATTAACTTTGGGTCATACACAGGCTTAACACACAAATCAGCTATTGGCGCTTTAATACTATTATAAACCTTTTATAATAGAAATCCTCAAAAATCATGTGCGGACTTACCTTTTTCCACTTATTCCTCAGACTCTACACATTGTCTGATGCTCCCTTATCGCAATAGCAATTATTCGCAGGTCATACTAACACATGACTGTATATCGCATCTGAGATGTGATAACACAATCGGACTTCAAATCGAATAAAAGGCATTTATTACCTTCTCAGGCCTGCTCTATATCACATATCGCAAATCCTCGCACCCAATCAACACCACTCATCGCAATGTCGCATATCACAAGGGTTAAGGGTCATGGCACATATACTATGGAATACTTTGAATGCGATCAAATCTCTGATCGCATCGGAAATCACAATCACCCATCGCATTTCAGATGTTGCAAGACTTGTGGCCCAAGGTCAAGTCCTCCCTTTGGAATATTGCAATGCGATATTTAACAGCAATCCTCCACTATTGATATGAGCACCCGATCTAACAATTAACAATAAGATCGCATTTCGCAATCATAATTCGCTTGCAGCCGGGGTTTACCCACTGCTATAATATGTTGCGATGCGACACAACTTCCTTCCTTCACTGCAACTTAATCTTGGCCATTGATCTTACAGATCTGACGGCTCCTGTACACTAACACTTCATTTCTTTGTTCATCTCTTTAATTGGGTTATACGCCATTCTTCAATGGTTCACTATGGTTTCGTTTATTTCAATGGTTCCTGTCCTTCCACCGTTTCGCTATGCGACCCCTCCTGAGCTTAAATTCGCATGTTATTTAACACAGTCCCTCTAGAACATTACTTTGGTTCTTTGAATGGTTTCAAAGGTCCATTACAATCCGCTGCCTCATTCTCTTCTCTGTGTTCGCCAAACTCCGCCTGCATACATATGTTATACAGAATCTCTAACACACATAAAATTTACCATTCCATATTCGAATTGGACACTCATACAGTTTTGAATTAATCTTTTGTATATATAAACACACATTTATACAATTCCTCTCTCAAGCCTGATCTTCTAATGTCAGTGACCTTTGTTTACAATCTGCTTGTAGGCTTACAGTCACACTCCAATTATCTAACCAACTATCTATCTAACCTACCTTTTTCTATGCCTTTTTGGCCTGCATTTATACAAAAGGATTCTAAAACCAATTCCTAGTTTAGATCAATAAACCTCTCAACTAAATCCTAAAAGATCTTCCTTATCCCTAAGGATTCTCTCAAATCCACAAAATCATGAACTAACTCCTAATCTGAGTTTTACAATCAATTCTCAAATCCCTCAATTATCTCAACTATCCTAAATCTCTCATATCCTCCTATATTCGAGAATATTTACAAATATGCCTCACTACATTCAATTAAATCATATTCTAGCTTCTCTCATTAAAATCACTCAAAACTCTTAATAATTACATGAATTCAATACTTAGGAAACAAACTTCCTTGAAACACAAGACCCCTTATGTCGGCTAAAATACAATGATATTTCTTGAGTTGAATGTCCTGCATCAGACTCCCCAGGTAAGAAAAATTTAGGACCACCTGGTCATAATTTTGGATAATTAATTCCTCCTGGATCCCAAACTTTATTTTGTAATATGTCTTTGCTTGTCAATTGTTCTATTGCTATTGTTGTATGTTGTTGTTCTCCTGGTCTCCATACCTTATGTTGTAATGCTCCACTTACCATTATTTCATAGTCTACTGTTGTCTTCCTCTTGTTGTCACACCTTTCCTTTCTTGTTGTTGTCTTCTTCTGAGACACTTTCATCGTTAACCTTCTTATCAACTCAATTTCTTTGTCCAAGATATCCTCTGACTACTGATTGTCTTCAACTCTTAATCACTAAATTTCCATTACTACTGCCACTCTTTTATTCTTACTCTCTTGTTCACTATTGCCTTGCACTTTTTCAACTGCTATCATATTGTCTTTTAGCATAATTTTCTGCTTCTGTTTTCTGTACCTATCAACTTCTTCTTGTCTTCCATTTATGACAGCTTCTTTTTCATCCTTCATCAACAATTTATCCTAAACATTTATCCTCTGCTCTTCCAATTCCTCCTTTGAAAGTCTAACTCTCTACATAATTCAATGATTTTACTTGGAGTAAACTTTGGAAATTTTACACAATCTCCATTTTCTTCATTTGCTATTGACCCATCATCACATGGTCCTTCTTCCTCTGCTAAATCTTTATTAACATCCTTTAGTAGATGTTCTTCCTCTTCTTATTTCATTTGGCTATACACCTATGCCACATATGTTCTAGTTTCTGCAACAAAATCTGCACTCATAAGACAATCATCAAAATAAAAAATGTAAGGCCTTTGTACCTCTTCTTCTTCTTCTGGAAACCTTTTAGTATGTTCCTCTAATCTCTCCTTTAACTCCTCTGTCAGCACATCAGTATGTTGCTTCAAACTCAAAGAACTCTTGAGACTGTCAACAAGTCTCGTTCCAACACCATATGTTTTAATGATGCCTCTCTATGCTTGTCCACTATAGTGAACTGGTTCTTTTCTAGTCGCCTTGTCATATTCTGCTTCAAAACTTTCTTTTTCTGGAAGGTATTATTTCATGTTTTTGATAGCTTTAAAAGGTTGCCTATTTTCTTCTAAACTTGCAACCATACACCAATTATCAGTTTTAAAATCACAAGTCCTTACGATCTCATTTGATGCTTCAGTCATCAAGTCTTCTGGCTGCACTGAATCATTCATATGATCCAACTCCACTCGCTCTTCATCACTTTCAAAAAGCAATGGTCCACATTCTGGTTCACATATCAAAACTTCAACATCTTCTTCAGCATCTCCCTTTTGTTGTAGCTCAACTCTTTTAAACTTTTCTATCTCCAATTTTGCATCTAAATCTGTTCAAGTTCCCTCAGCTCCTTTATTAACTGCATATTCACCTACTGATTCCTCTTCTCTTGTAGCCTCTGCCACTTCACTTTCTTTCTCATGACATAACCATATTTATGGTCAAACTCCATTAATACTTCACGTTGAACTGCTATCTCAGCCATTGCTTTATCATATTCTTCATCACTCATTCTCATGCCATTTACCTTGGCATCCTTCTCCTTTTGTCCTTTTCTATGATCTTTGTCAGAACCTCTATTATGACTCTCACTAGCCATCATCCTCTCCATCTCTATGAGTTCCTCACTCACTCGCTATGAGTTGCACTAAAGCCTCTACAACAACAAGTCCTCCTTGCTGCCACTTGCCTCACCAAGCTCTCCTCTGTACTTGGTCTTTTGGCAAGCACTTGGTTCTCTATTTCTGGAACCTCCTTTGAGCACTTCTCTTTGCTCCTTCTAGGCTTCAACTCATCTGCATCTTCTAAGAACACAATTTTCCTCTTTATCCAATCCTTGTTGGAATTCCTCAAGGTTCTGCTACATTTTGATTTCACTTAGAAACTCTTGCCAGCTTCTTTTATCTCTTAGCAATTCTACCCACATCCTCTGCGGAATTTCCTTTGGGAGGTGCAACAATAATTTTGCATCAATACAAAGACCACAACTTTCCAATATTCAAATCAAATTAAAATAAAAACATGTCATCTCACCTTCAAGATCTATGTTTGATCTTGTCTCCCCATTCACCTGCACTTTGAATGGACTATTCTTTTCACTAGCCTTCAGTTGTATCTTCAAACTCTATTACTTCAAGAACTTGCAAACATCCCTCTTAAAGTTTAACTACTGTAATCTTGCTCTAAAATTTAACTCATTCAATATCTGCTAATCATTAGACAAATTTGCATACCTTCGCCTATCTTCGGGTTCTCACCACTCCTGCAAATCTGTTTCAACAGATCTTCATACTTCCACTGCGCAAACTTTCAACATTTAGCTACTGTCAATCAGATTTATAATCTGGTTCTTTCTTTCAATCTTTCGGTTTTATCTAGGCATGCTTAACTGTCGGCAACAATTTCTCCTTCGCTGAGTTTTCTTCCACTCAGAAATCCTTACTAGTCTCCTTCATTATTGCTTCTTAAGGCTTGATCTTATTTTGTTGAGATACTTCATTAGCTGCAACTATCAATCTTCAATCTATTTATTTATCCAGCAAAACTCAAATCAGAGTTAAATAAAACAATACTTGCATGATTTCACAAGTAGTCTCCACCCACTCTTCACATTTGAGTGAATCTCCATTCTTCAAAACATCATTGTGGTTCTTTATGTTTCTGCAATCTCTTCTTAATTCTTACTCACATGCCTCTAAGAACTTAATTGTTCTTCTCTAATTTCAATTTCAAACATTTCACAATTCCAATTATACGGATTCATTGGCCATAAATCACTTGCTCTACTTTTCTCAAAATCTGAACATTTTATCAAAATGCAAAAATTACAAGATTAGTATTAAGGAATTTAGACTTCTGTGATCCATAACAATGTTTAGAGAGTTTTCGGCGAAATCACATAAATCATCTTTTGTCGACGCGTTTCGAACCAACCAGATTAGTATTCCTCTTACCAATCTCCCATCTTTACCTTAGTCGAAATCACCAATTGTCAACAATACTCTATCCCTTCTTTTGCATGCAGAATCTTCTTCTGCTCTAATACCACTTTGACACAGGAAAACCTTGCTTTTACCCACAGTGTGCATATTGAAATGCATAAACCATTTTTCCCCAGGGATTGATATGACTTACTGGGTGAAATATTCATTAGATTATGGTTAAGGCCCCTATTATTAACTCTCGGTGGAATGATTTATCAAACTAACCACAGATCAGCCCTTAATCAATCCTTTCATCATCGGGACTTAATGACTCTTATAATCCTTTTCTTAATCTTTAATATCAGCACTCTCTATACATCCACTATCATTAAGATTTCATTAAGCCTTCGTTAATATTATTGCCCACACATATACTAAACCTCATAAACCTTTATTAACTTTGGGTCATACACAGGCTTTTCCCACAAATCAGCTATTGGCGCTTTAATACTATTATAAAACTTTTATAATAGAAATCCTCAGAAATCATGCGCAGACTTACCTTTTTCCGCTTATTCCTTAGACTCTGCACATTACCTGATGCTCCCTTATCACAATCGCAATTATTTGCAAGTCATACTAACACATGACTCTTTATCGCATCTGAGATGCAATAACACAGTTGGACTTCAAATCAAATAAAAGGCATTCATTACCTTCTAGGGTCTGCTCTATATCACATATTGCAAATCCTCTCGCCCAATCAACACTGCTCATCGCAATGTCGCATATCGCAAGAGTTAAGGGTCATGGCACATCTACTATGGAATACTTGCGATGCGATCAAATATCCAATCGCATCGGAAATCGCAATCGCCCATCGCATTTCGCATGTTGCAAGACTTGTGGCCCAAGGTTAAGTCCTCCCTTTGGAATATTGCCATGCAAGATTTAACAGTAGTCCTCCACCATTGATCTAAGCGCCCGATCCAACGATTAAAAATAATATCGTATTTTGCAATTGCAATTCGCTTGCGGCCTAGGTTTACCCACTACTATAATATTTTGCGATGCGGCACAACTTCCTTCCTTCATTGTGACTTAATCCTGGCCATTGATCTTCCAGATCCGATGGCTTATGTACACTAACACTTCATTTCTTTGTTCATCTATTTAATTGGGTTATATGCCATTATTAAATGGTTCACTATGGTTTTGGTTATTTCAATGGTTCCCATCCTTCCACTGTTCCGCTGCGCGACTCCTCCAAAGCTTAAATTCGCATGTTATTTAACACAGTCCCTCCATAACATTACTTTGGTTTTTCGAATGGTTTCAAAGTTCCATTACAATTCGATGTCTCGTTCTCCTCTCTGTGTTCGCTGAACTCTGCTTGCATACATATGTTATACAAAATCTCTAACGCACATAGAATTTACCATTCCATATTCGAATTGGATGCTCATAAAATTTTCAATTAATATTTGTATATATAAACACACATTTACACAATTCCTCTCTCAGGCCTGGTCTTCTAATGCCAGTGGCCTTAGTTTTACAATATGCTCGTAGGCTTATAGTCACACTCCAATTATCTAACCAGTTATCTATCTAACCTATCCAACCTACCTCTTTCTATGCCTTTTTGGCTTGCATTTATACAAAAGGATTCTAAAACCAAATCCTGGTTTAGATCCATAAACCTCTCAACAAAATCCTAAAATATCTTCCTTATCCCCAAGGATTCTCTCAAATCCATAAAATCATGAACTAACTCCTAGTCTGAGTTTTACAATCAATTCTCAAATCCCTCAATTCTCTCAACTATCCTAAATCTCTCATATTCTCCTATATTTGAGAATATTTACAAATATGCCTCACTATATTCAATTAAATCCTATTCTAGCTTCTCTCATTAAAATCACTCAAAACTATTAATAATTACATTAATTTAATGCTTAGGAAACAAACTTCCTTGAAACACAAGACCCCTTATGTCAGCTAAAATATAATGATATTTCTTGAGCTGAATGCTCCTGCATCATCTAGTCAAGGTGTGGGATTCATCATGTCAAGTTTTGCTACTTTCTCCCTTTGAGGCCAACATTACTTTGCATGGTTTATCCTTATATTGAAACAGAGTTCTACTCCATGCTTTTCTTCTTTCAATCATCAATCAATGTGTTCTTGGAACGAACCAATCAACTATTGGTACAACTATATCATAACTCTTCAACTTCTTTTCTTAAAGACATTGCCCTAAAGCAAATGTCATCTATTTTGGTGACAAGCTCCTCTAGGTTTTCTACCAAGCTTCAATTAACATTGTATCCACTGGGGTCTTTACAACTCCCTCTTTCCATCAAAGGTAAGTGAACTTCTTTCCCTCTAATCGACTTCCTCGATGCAAGCTTAAAACAGCTCCATTCTTCTTCATCTTCATGCTTTGCCACGTTATTCCACTTCTTCCTTTTGTTAGTCGCAATCAATGTGTGCTTGGAACGAACCAATCAACTATTGGTACAACTATATCATAACATTTCAACTTCTTTTCTTAAAGACATTGCCCTAAAGCAAATGTCATCTCTTTTGGTGACAATCTCCTCTGGGTTTTCTACCAAGCTTCAATTAACATTGTATCCACTGGGGTCTTTACAACTCCCTCTTTCCATCAATGGTAAGTGAACTTCTTTCCCTCTAATCGACTTCCTTGATGCAAGCTTAAAACAACTCCATTCTTCTTCATCTTCATGCTTTGCCATGTTATTCCACTTCTTCCTTTTGTTAGTCAAGTTTTAGATAAGTCTTGTCTTAACCTGCAACCTTTATTAAAAGACCATGAAAGAATATAAAGGACAAGGCACAAAGGTAATAAACAAGGAGATAGAGTGTACTTATCTTTTGAGAAGGATTAGCTCCCTCTTAATCTTGGACCTGTTCACCAACCTTGTTCTCACATTAAACATCAAGGGTTAGATATACCTCTAATAGTGGACATGATTAGATAGGGTTCCTCTTGAACCAAACTGTGTTAGGGTTCGCAAACCCTAAATGCCAAAATTCTTCAAGACCTTATAAGTTCTATATAAACCCTAGATTTTCAAGGTTTTCAAAGCATGTAAAAGTATTATATGCAAAATCCTAGTGACACTATTTTATTTCTTGATCGCAATACCTAACCTTCACATTCAACTAAATGCTTGAAGTGCTACCATAACAAAAATTATATGTGGTTGTCTTTGATCTATGTCTATGTAGACCTGTTATCTTTCAAATGACCATCATGAGCTAGTGAACTTGACGCATGCATACAAAAATTATACATACCTCTGCAACTTTACCTTATCTCTTTCTTACAGATAACTGGCTCTTCTTCATGTGCCAAAATTCTTCAACATATGTTTACTTTAAAGCAGGTGCCTCAATTCTTTGTCATTCAAGCTAGGGTACAATCCAAAAATAATTTTTTGCAAAGTCCTTTGTTTCTTATGATATCACAGTTCTTCATGGAGCTCACAATATCTTAACCTTCAATATAGTTTTGATTCTTTACTCAAACAAGGTGACTAAGATTTTTGTGCTTGCAACTATGTTTTAATCCTATAAATCATTCCCTTTAGGTCAGCCTCATTGATGAAGTCCTTCTTCTATGTATATGGTTGCTTCTCATAGTAGTGCTTCATAAGACTTCATATATATTGTTACTGTTCCTTACACAGTTTTGGTTTATTTTAAATAAGTTGGCTTCATGGTAATACATCGTATAGAAATGAAGTCTCTTGGTTGTTCACACTCCATCATTGTCATATATTGTTGTTGTACATTATATTCTATCGTACTTCTATATTATTGTCATTGTGAGAATCCTTTTGTTGTATAACAAGATTACTATCATTTTCTTCCATTGAAGCAACATGGTCAAAGATCCTTATCTTACTATGGTTACTGCCAATCTGCATTAGGTCATTGTCATCATAAAACATATGTCATAGCCATACAACTTGGTTATCATAAGAGTTTATGTCATACATGATTTTCCAACCAATTTACTTATGTCATGAGAATACTTTTCATGTATCTTTGTTATGCAACTCATTCATGTCATCATTGTTATATAGATCCTTATATTATGTAAAAGTCCTTTTCCAAACATCACTAACATCACATGTGAGCCACAAAGTATAAAATGTGAGCCATAGTGACGTAATTCCACTGAATTAGATATATATATATATATATATAGAACCTCAGTGGCACTGCCATATACAAATGCAAGAACCATAGAGATGTGATCACAGGGAAGTGTGTGAGCTTCAAAAATGTATGCGAGCCATAAAGAACAAACCATAGATGGGATATAAGAACCACTACACATTTATGTAATCCATTATATATCGATCCACATAAAAGAAGATTTGAGCCACTAAAGTGAGCCACAGAGTGCAATTCAATGATACTATGATGTATGTGAACCATATGAATAAGATACAAGCCATAGTAGGTACGAAAGTTGAGTTATGCAGAGATAAAGTAGATCCATCAGAGTCAAACCATAATAATTGTGAAATAGATAACAAATACAAGCCAACACAATGTGAGCTTAGAGGTTGAAGAGCAAGCTATTGTAATGCATTTGTGTGTCATAGATGATTTAAAATGAGCTTCAAAATTTAACCACATAAGTATGTTAGGCCTCAGATATAGATGCGATTTGATTAATTGAGCATCAAAGCCATCGTGGATGAAACAAAGCATACAGATGTGTCAACAAGTCTTTTACATAATGCAAGCTCCTATCACAGAATATATGTGAGATCCATCATAATAGTGCGAGCCAACCACAAAGACATACAAACCATAGAGTGTGAGTTGTTGTAATTTTATCTTAGCCATACTGTAAATATATATGTGAACCATATTGTAAGTATTTTAATTGAAAGTTGCAGAGCTAGGATAATTTCTATAATGATGATGAGCTTTCTTCAACATTTCCAATAGAATGTGATCTTCAAGTTGACATCTATTAACTTTAGCTCTGATACCATGTTGAGAAATCAATATGCGGGTAAAAGTGACGATTTCTCTTACTTGATGATTACTTGTGAAATTACCCGTGGCTTATTATTATTTCATTTGTATTCTTCTTTTCATCAACAAATTACCAATATGAAAAAAATATGAAGATCACAGAGAATAAGAGACATGACATATAGGCTCCAAGCCAGGGAAAAAACCCCACAAAGGAGAAACCCAAAAAATATCCTCTTCTTATAGAATCAGATCAAAGTGAGAAATCCAAGACCCAAAAATCCAACCTCCAAGAAGCCAAGTCACGCCCTCCAAATTCATCATCTTAGTCACAAGAAATAGCATCAATCTTCCATAGAAAGAACTCGCATCATTTTAGATAATCTCAATAGAAAAGTTTGTATTACTTTCCAAATGTATAGCCTTATGAACTCGCATTCCTTCACAAACCTGAAATAGACTTTGAAATTCGCATCTCTCTACCTCAGAATTCATCACAAAAAGAGCACCGAATTTCTTGACATTTGGGTGGAGGACGTATGCCAATATATATTTATTCTCATATGAGAAAAGACATTCCTTTTGAGTGGGACGAATTTTCATCCAAGAGGGCCAACTTGGCTTCTTGAGGTGAATTGACCCAAATTACATTTTTTTTTTTTTTCCTTTTTCTTTACAAGAATTCAAAAAGGACTTTGACTGTTGGACTCAATAAATCCTAGAAGCATGAAGAAAATGCTTATCTATGAAACAATATAGTAAAAAAAATAATAATAAAAAAAAAAAAAAAAAAAAAAATATAATAATAAAATAATAATACATAATGACACGAGTATAATGATAATTATGAAGACTGGACCTAGTTACCCTTTTCAACACAAATGGCATAACCAAAAACTCATAATGACCTTCATGTGTTCTACAGATTTTTTGGGAATGTCTTCTTTCCTCGTTATAATTTGATGATATCCAGAACAGATATTGTTGAGGCAAATTAATTACCTATCATTTAATTGTCAACCGGGGGGTTTCGTAAAACTTGTGAAGCATGCGTGCACTGCACTATATATGCTAGAAATTAACTTCCAATTTAGATCAATCTAACTACTAAACCAAATAACGACAAACCAAATTTACCTATTCTAATTCAACAATCAATCCAATAGAAATTATAGTATAGTGTGTGGAATTGAAATCTTAATCTATCACACTTGCAGGAATTGAAATCTTAATCTACCACATTTGCAGGAATTGAAGTCTCAATCTACCACACTTGTGAGAATTGAAAAGCACACCACTCTTTCAAAAATGAAATTGCATGAAATGAAATATACTCTAAGGGATCATGTGTGCATTATCAAATCAGGATCCTATGAAATGAATAATCAAAACCACATGATATGAAATGAAAGCAAAAACAATCATTCTTAACCTCTAGATATGAAAGCAAATAAAAACAATCACTCTTAACCTCTCACATAGGAAAAGATATGAAATAAATAAATCTTAAATAAAAACAATCACTCTTAACCTCTCACATAGGAAAAGATATGAAATAAATAAATCTTAATCTATGAAAAACAATAAATCTCGCACATTATAGATGGACAATCCAAAAGCATGAGGGATGGAAAGTTGAGAGGCTCCAAATACAAGCATAACCAAATCAAAGTGAACATCACTCATGAGCATGTTGCCAAATCCAAATTCTATATTCAAAACATGAGCATTTCTCCAACTTTTCACATGCCTTTGAAAGGAGAAGGCTCTCCTATTTATACAAAAATATAAGAAGCTACCTCATTAATGGAGGTCCATTATTCTCTCCCTAGATCCCTAGAAAATCTCATAGAGTTACAACTCAAATAGGTAATGATGAGACACATATCCTATTTGACCTTTATCCAAATACTCTTCCATATCTTGAAGGGAATTCGAATTTGAGCATTGGAGGCCACATAAGGGTGCCTTGGAAGCTTCTAAATGACCTACACATGTCATGAAACTCAAGCCACTTTTAAGTATTAGCAAGTATATGTCATTTTTCTAATTTTTAACCACAAATTCACTTAAGATACTAGAAATCATTAGCTTTTGGAAAACACAAAGGTAACCATATAATTATGAAAATGGAGGCTAATGAAAGATAATATGGATATGGAGTTGCGACATGTGAGTGAAATGGTGGCGATAAAGGTGAAAGTGGATGATATTTTGAAGACATTTTGGAGACTCTACATTCCCCCCAACTGACGTTATTGCATGTCCTCATGCAATCTACTGCATTGCTTAATCATGATTTGCTTTTTAATGAGCTTGGCTTATATCATATCTCCTTAAACTTTGCATTTGATAGAATTTGAAATTTTATTTGTTTTGCAAAGTATTCATTGTCATACATTGAATTGCAACATGTTTGGTTGGTTCTTATGTGACAACCAAATCTTAATTGGTATTGGTTCTTGTGTTTCAATACCTTGTTTCTTTTTGTTGCAGCAAGATTCATTGAACATGTTTAAGAATGCATAAATCAGCCATATAATATGCTCATCATTTAGGCATTTATTTGAAAATCACGTAACTTTTGAACCATGATGCAATCATAATGATTAAGACAAGTATGTTAGTATGAAATGAAGTGAAATGGAATGAAGTGATATGGATGTGATAATAAATGGATGTCCCTTCCCCCCCAACTAAAGGTGTTTACAGTTTTTTTTTCAAATGAGAAAGGAAATATGGTGAAGTATTTTCCAAAAATTATAATTTCAGTATTCAAGGAATTCTATGATAAAAAGCTAGAAAATAACATACCTTTACTTACCTAGGAAGTGGACAAACTATGCATGTGTAGAGATATTGTAAGTGTTGTTGGATCGTGGAATAGAATGTAGAATTTCATATGCTTCTTGGTTGCATAAATGGTGGATGAGGTGGTGAAAGTGGATTATTTATTTCTGCTGCTAAATCTATTGTATCTGCTGCAAAATGTTGAAATGATATAGTCTTCACCTGCTACAAAACCCGATGGTACAATTCCAGTCATGCGAATGAATGTGTTGTTGTCGAGCATGAAGAGAATTCATTGGATTACCAGCCATTAATGAATATCGTTAACCAATGTGAGGCAAACTAGCCATTAATGTCAACGAGTGCCAAGATACCTAAGTACATCTTGCAAAGTGCAAATAGATGAGCTGATGTCGAGCCACTTGCAAGATCTAACAATCAAGGGACATTGATGTATTCCCATGATTGTTAGCGAGAGAACTTGTCATTGATGCATACAAGCCTCAAGGTACTAATAAGGACTCTAGCCTTGAACCTAGATAATGTGTTGATGTCGATAGGCCAAGACTTGTTATAAGGGAGGCCTTAATGAATCCTCCATCATCTAACGCGAGTACGAAATGATGATTTTGGAAGGACTATGAATGAAAAATTTTGCAATGGATCAAGGTTTATTTAATGGAAAGGAAAATGACAAGAGGGTAAACAGGCGAACTGAAAGCAAAATGACAAATCAACATGTAAGCGAGCTGAATATCTCTATGAATGGAAATTATGAAAATATGAATGGAAAATGACTCTTTGCAAGGAAAATGGTGATGACGATGATTAGCGAAAATGCTTGGATAGCTTGTGAGTTTGGAGAGGAAAAATGATGTCATTATGGATGATAGAAATGGATTCAATTGGCTCATGTTTCTTGAAATTGGTCATAGAAAACCAATCATGAATAATTGGCTTCCTTCAATTCTCTGATTGCCCTGAAACCTGACAATAAACATGGCACTAACATTGCAATAAAACGTAAGTTTGTTCAAAGAAGTGATCAATTTCTCTAAGTACATACGAAAATTTTGCATAATTAACAAGTTCGTGACGTGTTCTCATTTCAAATGGTTAGTCCAATTTCACAATTGCGATAATAAATCCAATTTCTAAAAGAAAATAATTTCCTCAGTTTATGTTTGAATCATAGCATTTCATAAAGATAAAGAAATATTATTTTTGAATGCTTAATGATTCCTGCAAAAGAATCCTCAATAAAAAATTCATCAATTGATCCTCCGGATAAAGCGCCTTCATATTTCTTCTTCTTTCCAACATCATTCTTGAAAACATCATCATTAGACAAAACCAATAAATTTTGATCATGATTTTTTGATTAGAATGCATTGTTGACAAATAGATCATTGAGTTAAATACATAGCTGCAGAATTGTTTTTCAGCTGTAGAATTGTGCAGTTTCTGTAGCTACAATCCTGAACAAATAGTTAAGTACACACAACTATGCATTTTTGTTATGAACAAATAACCAGTCCAATCTTCAAATTGATCGATACCTCTTCCAAGAAAATTAGCAAACATAACATTTTTTTTTCTTGCTTCGACAGGTGCATTTGAGTGGACCATCACAACAACTTTTTCTCAATTTTCTCCAATCACTAAATGAATTTCACATCAAATTTTTTTTACGACAATTTTCTAAAAAATAATAATAAACTACACAATCTAAAAATTAATGAAATATTTACAAAACTAAAAATTAAAATAAATATACATAAAATAAAAACATATATACAAACTAAAATACACATATAGACTGATTAATTGTTTTGTTTTCTATGGTTGAAGTTAGAATATGCCTATCATCGTCTTGTTCATTCGACTTATGCCTACTAGTGGTGAACTTTTTGTACAAGTTAGAAAACACTCCAGCAAGTACAGTGGGTATTGCAGTAATAATGAGAGCTGTAACAATTGCCTTAGATTTGTCATTTTTCTTGTCTGATTGTTCAAGAGGAGGAGAATCAAAAATATGTGAAACGATGGATGAACATTAGTGTGAAGGAAAAATTGTTGTCAATGATGATGATGGGCTGGAAGCCTGAAATTCTCATTCACCATAAATAAATCAAATTGCTGGAAGAATTAATAAAAGGTTCTGTACCAAATCCAGAACCGAAACTCTTTGTTGGCAAAACACCCATTTCTTGGTAGACCTCGCCATAATCCAGCAAACGAAAAGCAATGTGAGAAAACGATGATCCACATCTCAGCATCTACGTGGCGGATCTACCTCCTATAGATCAGGGAGGTTGGATTCTTGGCGAATTGTTTGCAGGAGAAAACCAAATGGCCACAACTGTCTCTATGCATTAATTAAAAACCATTTTTTCTCACGCAATTTACTAAGTAAGGCTCCAGAGAACCCCGAATATCTCCCAATCTGTTACAAATTTGAGAAAATCATTCTTAGTTTTATAATTGATACTATTATGAGCAAAACCCACGTTTTATTTTTCTGAGATTCATTTTCATTTGGCCAGAAATTGTGTTTCAAAAATGGCGTTTTTAAGATACTATGCATTTCCTCTGCAAGTATTGCACTCTGGCTTTCTGGGTTACAGGTTACAGACCGATTCTTGATGCTTTCCGTATTTTTTCCAAAACCAATAATACCTTGTACAGTTAAAATGCTTCTAGAAATACATCTGGAGATGTAAAGGTCATTTTCCCTTCAACATGAAAACTTTGTGATTGTGGGGAAAGGGTTGGCAATGAAAGCAAGGACATTGGAACTTCCCATCCTATCTATAAGCCCCTTTCATTTAGTGAAGTTGATGGGAGTTTTTATGGTAATTTCGCGTACATTTTCTCACCAGAGCTTTTATCAAGAAAGCCTCACCCTTTAAATTTGACAGGTCCAAGAGGTATGGCCTGGTTTCGTCCATTAAAGCTCCAGGATGTTTTAGATTTGAAATCAAGGTTTTCTGATACAAATTTGGTGATTGGCAATACGGAAATTGGTATAGAAACAAGGTTTAAAAGCATCCATTATCAAGTTATGATTGCAGCTACTCATGTACCTAAGCTAAATATTTTGAAAGTCAAAGAGGATGACCTGGAGATAGGTGCATCGGTTACTTTGACTGAACTTGTAGATACTTTACAACAATGTATTACACAATATGATGCACATGAGGCATTAGCATGCTCAAGCTTTGTGGAACAACTGAGATGGTTTGTTGGAAGCTAAATATGTTGCCTATTCAAGCAAGATTTTAATTTTATTTCTTTTTATTCTTTTTTTTTTAAATGATGAATTTGGGATTTTGTTTTTTTTAAGTTAATGCAATTGAATTTATTTTTTTGCAGGTCGTACGATTTGTCAATTCTCTTGGAAAATGAAGATAGTAAAAAGAGAATTGATTTTTTTTAATTAATTTCAAACTTACATTTTCCTTATTAAAAACATATAAATGTTTTTTAATTATTTAAAATCAAAACATGAAATTTTTTATTGAAAATATTAAGATGTTAAAAAAAAAGCAAGAAAATAAATAATAATCTATATTTAAGTCTGAAAAAAAAAAATAAATAAATAAATTAAATTAAAAATAAAAAAAAATAAATAATAAATAAATAATAATAATAAAAAAATAATAAATAAATAAATGCAATCAAGGACTAAAAAAAATGCAACAAGCTTGATTTTATTTTTCCTATTTTATGTACTTGAAAGAAAAGAAAAAAAAAAGTATATGAATATTTCCAATGGAGCCATTTGCGGATTAGGCCATCTAAAATGTTCATATCCAAATTTGCAAAATGTACCTGACTGTGTATGAGGACATGAGAAATCGTTTTAACCCTTAGATTTACTGCAAAGATCTATTGAAGAATGGATGAATGTCATGGCGCAATCGCGTTTCAACATCATTCCTCAATGTAGTCCTTGTGCTCCAAAGAATGTTTGATCTGCATTCTAGATCATTTGTCCATAAATGGTTAATATCAAAATATATATATATATATATATAAATGATATGCAGCTAAATGATTGATGCATCTACATACTTTAATCATGCATTTAGAAAAAAAACTGAAAAATGAACTCTAGACTGAAAGCTAGTTCCTATGCACACTCCCCGGGCAATGGTGCCAAAATGTTGAGGCAAATTAATTACCTATCATTTAATTGTCAAGATGGGGGTTTCGTAAAACTTGTGAAGCATGTGTGCACTATATATGCTAGAAATTAACTTCCAATTTAGATCAATCTAACTGCTAAACCAAATAACGACAAACCAAATTCACCTATTCTAATTCAACAATCAATTCAAAAGAAATTATAGTACAAGGTGTGTAATTGAAATCTTAATTTATCACACTTGTAGGAATTGAAATCTTAATCTACCACACTTGCAGGAATTGAAGTCTTAATCTACCACACTTGCGGGAATTGAAAAGCACACCACTCTTTCAAAAATGAAATTGCATGAAAAGAAATCTACTCTAAGGGATCATGTGTGCATTATCAAATTAGGATCCTATGAAATGAATAATAAAAACCACATGATATGAAATGAAAGCAAAAACAATCATTCTTAACCTCTAGATATGAAAGCAAATAAAAACAATCACTCTTAACCTCTCACACAGGAAAAGATATGAAATAAATAAATCTTAATCTATGAAAAACAACAAATCTCAATCTATGAAAAACAATAAATCTCACACATTATAGATGGTCAATCTTAAAGCATGAGGGATGGAAAGTTGAGAGGCTCCAAATAAAAGCATAACCAAACCAAAGTGAACATCACTCATGAGCATGGTGCCAAATCCAAATTCTATATTCAAAACATGAGCACTTCCCCAACTTTTCACATGCCTTTGAAAGGAGAAGGCTCTCCTATTTATACAAAAATATAAGAAGCTACCTTATTAATGGAGGTCCATTATTCTCTCCCTCGATCCCTAGAAAATCTCATAGAGTTACAACTCAAATAGGTAATGATGAGACACATATCCTCTTTGACCTTTATCCAAATCTTCTTCCATATCTTGAAGGGAATTCGAATTTGAGCATTGGAGGCCACATAAGGGTGCCTTGGAAGCTTCCAAATGACCTACACATCATGAAACTCAAGCCACTTTTAAGTATTAGCAATTATATGTCATTTTTCTAAGTTTTAACCATAAATTCACTTAAGATACTAGAAATCATTAGCTTTTGGAAAGCACAAAGGTAACCAATATAATTATGAAAATGGAGGCTAATGAAAGATTATATGGCTATGGAGTTGCGACATGTGAGTGAAATGGTGACGATAAAGGTGAAAGTGGATGATATTTTGAAGACATTTTGGAGACTCTACATAGATCCAACTTATTAAAGAAAACTACTCCATGTAATTCATCTATTAATTAATTAAAGTTATTTGGTGGGTCGATTTTGTAAGGTATATACCTACACTACAAAACCTGTTTTTTTTTTTTTTTTTAGTTTGTAGTCCCTCTGGAAAAATTTATACTTTTGTTGGATATGATGGCTCAAGAATTTTTTTGAAGATATATTTGTGTACTACCTAATGTATTTGTCGTGTTTTAGGTGTAGACTTGCATATAAATACAAAATTCTTAATCTCATTAAAAAGGAAAAAAAAATCATGAATGTGATGAATAGGAAACTTTATGAGAGATTTTTCGGCGAAAATCACATGAAAAACCATTTGTCGACGCGTTTTGAACCAACTAGTGTGGTTCACCGTCAGGACAAGTTGAAGAATCAGATCCAGCTTAGCATGTTAAATAGTCTGAGCAGAGTCTCCAACGACTAAATTGAATAACGGCTAATTTTGACTAAAGGACCCAGGTCAAATTTTTATTTATTAATTTAATATTACTAATATTTTAATATTATTATTATTTTATTATTA